>VZTF01005908.1:1268563-1327385 GCA_013397755.1 Cnemophilus loriae
GTCCTTAGGTCAGCTGCTCCTGGTGTTTGAAGTCTGTGGAAACTCCTGCTACAGCTTTAAAGCACATGAGCACAAAGAGCATATACTATACATTATTCATCCTCTGAAACAGAGCTGAACAAAAGTGTCCTCCTGAAGAGCTCCTCACACAAGAATGTGTAATTTGTATTTGCACAGAACAGCATGGTACAATGCCAGGCAGAGGCTGTTATGATCCGATTATTAAGGTTCTTAGAAATATCTCTGCCTGGATTAAGGCACAAACAAGACCATATGCCAGTCAATAGTAAGGGTTTTATTTGATAGTAAACATGAGAGAAAGAGAAAAGAGAGGAAGGGAGAAATAGAGAGAGGGGTGGGGGAACAGAAAGGGACAAAAGAATATCACCGCTCCATGGATCCCACTGGTGTCCTGATGATGTTCTTCAGCTGGTCTTCTCGGTGGTGAAGATCCCCCAAAAAGCACAGAATCCCAGGGGTTAATGTACTCTCAGGCCAGGGGGCAATGTCCAGGCATATCCCCCCGGGGTAGGGGGCAGTCTCTTGCAGCAGACCCTGCTTGCATCACGTGCAGTCCTGTGGTACAAGACCTAGCACTTTGGGGGGTCTTTGATGGGTTGTGACTCCCCTTCAGCTGCCTCTCACATGAATGTCCCACGGATATGGCCAGTGGGGTTGGGGGGGTTCCACAGCTGGACCCGATTTGTGTAATGGAGGATGGGTGTTTATTGCCTCCGACCAGCAAAATGCCACCTCCTCTTCCTCCCTCGTCTGGGGGGGAGAAGTTAAACCTGGCTTCTGTGAGCTGTGCTCTTCCCCCACCCCAAACTCAGCCGGGCATCATTCTCACGCAGCTGGTGGCTTTGGCCTTTGTGAACACATTCCTTCACTTCAGCCTAAGATGACGGAACAATAGGTTCCCCTTTATCTAACCTCAGCATTTTGACTTTCAGTTCAAAGTCCCAGTCAGGTATCTTCTTTGGCTGTAGTTTCTCTATCAGTGTTTGAGGCATGAAATATTTCAGTCTCTGACAGCCGTGTCCCAGCTAGTTCTGAAACTGGAGGCACCTTGGTGCTGAGCCTATACCTGCCAGGGGTTACCTGAGTGTATTTATGTTGCTTCCAAGGTCTAATGTAGCATAAGTCTACATTCAGAGTATGGTACTGCGCTGTGCAGTCACATTGCATCACTTAGAGCTAGCTGAGGTGTTCATAACAGACTGTGGTATTACTTCTTGTAAGCTTGTCTTTAAAGCCATGGAAACTTGGACTGAAATCAATTCATCTGAGATACTTGACACCTCTATTGGCCACAATGACAATGTTATGCCATAGTGCGATAGTATTGCTGAATGCAATTTCTTCCTAGAAAGCAGAAATGTCAGTTCTGTGGATGGACATTGGTCTTGGCTCCCTAATGTGCCCTATTAAGGAGAATCTTGAAAATCAAGGACTGTTAGTGCAAGTGTGGTTTCCAGACTGTGTAATAAGAATTTGAAAAGACAAACTCATCTAATAGCTTCCCTCTGCATACAATCAAGCAGATTTTTAATTATGCTTCAGTAATTTCTCAAGAATATGTAGACTGTCTCTTTTTCATGTGCCTGTAGCTGTGAGATGACCATTCCATCAGCATGTTTTTTGTTATATTTAATAGACCATATTAGACTCCATTATCTGTCTGTTCCGACCAGTTACAATGCCAGCCTTGCAAAAGTGTTTCGATTTGTATCTTCTAATCACAGTTTTCTGGATGATGTCCTTTTTACAATATCTTTATGTGAGATAGTCAGTCAGTATTTTCTTGAATTGCAACAGTAAAATTTACACCTCTGAAAAAAAATAACTACACACCTTTGAAAATTAGAAACAAAAATTATGTATCAAACAGTAACCATTTAAGCCTGTGCAGCTCCACTTGTACAGGGACAACAGAGAACAAAGTCTTTCTTGTGAATGTTAGTTGGAAGGTGATGAGATGTGTTATGGATTAAATAATTATAATTAAATTCTTCCAGCAATTATAAGAAGTCTTCAGAACAAAAACAACATAAAATTCTTTGCTACAATAAATTCATTATTTGCTCTTGATGTCCCAATTCTGCACTGAATTAAACTTATCGTTCACTTAGCGCTTCTGAAATGAAGCATTTATACCTGCAACAATGGTCTGTAATTAAACTATTCCATGATCTCTATTATCTGCTTTACAGAAAGGTTCAGGAGAGTAATTAACACTCTTCACAAAAGCAAAGAACAGTTATTAATCAACACTAAAATAAACACATGGAAACAATTGTAAATTAATAGATTTATAAATTAATAGGTTTGTAACATGAAGACCAGTAAAATTTAGCAGCTGTTTGAGAATTTACTATAAAAATACTGCAGTATTTTTGCATTCCTAATAGCAAAGGTAGACTTAATTAGCAAAGGTGATCCTAATAGCAAATTAGGACCTAATAGACAAATGTCTTGTCTTAGGTACATAGAGAAACACTTCTGACTCAAAATTTCAGCACTAAGTTGAATATCTGGTTTGATAGCATTATGTCTGCTGTTTTATTTGCTAATACAGATGAAAATTTTGAATGGTTTATATACCTCTCTGTAGCTATGTGGGATTTATATTATTTTTCAACCAGCCTGTAGATACAACTGTAGGTAAAATGAATACATCAATTCTAACTTGACAGGTCTAATTTCTATTGTAAAATTTAATTTTTTTTAGGTTTTTACATAAGGTCATAGCATTTTTAATCTACATGGTTTGGGTGGGGTTTTTTTCTGACTTCTTTGCTTGGCTTTTTTTGGAGATTTCATAGAATGAGGGCAGAAGGTAACTCCTGCCTACTTACTGTGGTTAAGTGCCCTTCCTGTGCTTTAAAGCTACCCTGAGTTCATTGCCCCTGACATGACCATGAGCCATCGTTTCATTAATGGCCTTATTGGGAAAGGCCAAGGTTGGCACCATGAGGCTGAATTTGCACAGCGGCTCTGTAGCCCCTTTCCCTTCTAGAGGTCAGGCTCTTTGTTCTCGAAGCCAGTGTTGATGTGATGCAGCTGCCCAATCCTTCAACAAATCACCGAGAGAAGACTTTGGGTGGCAGAAGGACCTCACGGAGGCCTTGCTGGAGGCCTCTACCCTACGGCACAGAAGCTGCACCTCTGCTCAGACCCACAGTCCTGGCCTTTGCCTGAGCTATGCCATAGGTATGGCCATGCAAACCTCTGACTTGCCTTCATGTGTTCACATCAGACTGCACTTCTGCAGACGTCACAGTGACTGCGGGACTCGTCTGACCATGGGGACAATTCGTGGTCCTGCTTTTTTAGCTCACATACTGCTGGGCAGTCTCATCCCCAGCAAAAGCCCACTGCTCTGTCCACCTCTTTTTGGATTTTGGCACCAATGCAGGGAGCAGAGATGGTGACATTCAGAGGAACCACCACGTTCACTCTCACCACTCCTCTCCTGGATGGGGAGGTTTTCCTTGCACAGGTGAAGAAGGGCAAGGGCTTAAATGCAGCTCATGAACAACAAAATGAAGAGTGCTCAATGGACTACCTGGCACGAAGCTAAATCGCTTGTCCAAAACTGCAGACCACCTTTTCTCTCCCTAATGATTTACCAGAACTATTATTTTTTCTTTTTACCCTTTATTGAAGATCTGTGCTTGTTTCCTCAGCTCAGGATAAAACAATCTGTTACTGTTGTTGGTATGGTGTTGTCATCCTCTGGCATTCAAAAATCATTCTGAATCGCAAGGTAAAAGCAGCTCTGTTAGTTCTGTTTTTGCCTTCAGTCTTCTTGATTTATGTATTAAAGCTTTTCTATCCAATAATTATTTAATTTCATGTTTTCTTGTCTCTTTTTGGTTAGAAGCTCACATTCTCAGTTAATAATACAGAAGTGAGAACATAGGAAATGAAAAATAATTGATTTTATGAAATCTGGTGAGTCTGAGTAATGGTTTTATGGACATTGTTGGTGTAGCAAGTGTGAAAAAATCCTTTACCCAGAATTATACAATGCTTCCCCATCTCCTCTATGTCATATAGTTTACATTAATTTTACTTTCTATGAAAAAAAAATTTCATTGAAGTACTTGGCTCTCCTATGCCCTGGCATCCAGCTCACACAAGGGTTGATACTGTAAATGACACCATATTTCTCTGAAATTCAATTTGAAGCCAAATCAGCTGAGTAGACAATGTTTATGTAGGCCAGCTGATGACGTTGGTACCCGGCAACCTATTTTTGCTTTCAACCTCACCTCACGCGTGAGTTAGCGGCAGCTCTGCCAGTCAAGGCAAATGTCTTGGAAAGAGGTGTAAAACTGGCAGTTAGTACAAAAAAAGGTTGCATTTAAAAAGTCTGTCTGTAAACAAGAGAAGATACACACAGAAATTAGATGTTAAATAGGTTCCATTACATTTTTAAGCAGGCAGTGTGTCAGTTTTATCTCCCAGGAGCAGTATAATAAGAAAACATAAAGCGGTTTTAAAACTTGGACAAATGTTCTAGATATAATCACTCAACTTTGTGAACACCATTATTATCCATTATGAACATGTTATCCCGAACAAAGCATTCAGTCGCTTTTTCGTTGGTTTTGTTTGGATTTTTTTTTACAATAAAGGCATACATTTAACACATAAGTTCATGTTGTTCTAATTGTGCTTTTATGAACAAGTGGATAGTTAAACATTTACTTAATCACAAAGAACTAGGAGAGTTAATAGGGTCAACAGCATGTCTCCCACAACATCTAGAAACTTTTTCCTGCCTCATCTTTTACTTTTAGCAGTAACTTTACTCCAGTGTCCTGAGGTGCTTTGAGAGATCTGGGTTTGAATGATCAGGGCACACAGGGGACTCAGAGGTCCACACCAAGTGCACACATAGTAGGCACAGGACTGAGAAAAGAGGAACTTCCCATTATGATTCACTGGTGCACCCATTTTGTGCAATGCCCCTATTATGTATAGGGTGTTTCTCTGTTGCATAATCCAAAGTAGATGAATATCAGGGTTATTTATAAAATGCTATCTTTTATTTTAATTTGTAGAATGCTACTTTTTTTTTTTCTATTCTGTATTTTAAACTTTATTTGTTTTTGTCTAGAAATTACCTAAAAGCAATATAATACTAATGTGGAAGTACAATTGGGAAGTGATGGGAATATTTATTTCATTTGATTAATACTTGAACTTTTTTTCCTTAATTCAAGTACAGCCAATGATTAGGCTCTAATGAGTACAATCTGATTTAAACATGAATGAGAATTTTTGGCACTTTAACTTTTAGAAACATAATCTGTGTGACCAATATTCCTAATTTTCATTGATCTCTTTAATTTATTTTTATTACCAGAGAGGTTTCTCTGCTACAATAAAAAAGCTTAGGGGTAGTTTGATATCTTCTTTTACCTGGATATCTTTAATGATTTACTTCCTTGAAAAACAGTCAATGACAGTAGATACAAATGAAAATCATTAATCTCTGTATAATGCATGCTGAGTTTGGACTGTATCCAGGAAGTATCTTACTTAAATATACTGGTCAAAACAAAAATCTTTGAAAATTATTCTTACTGATCTTCGAATACAACAAGATAAGAAGCAGCTGTCCCATTTCTACTATAAGTTAACAGAGAAGATGTGTCTTTCCAAAATCTTCATGTCTAAATTCAGGTTTAAGCTGTATATGTTGATATCTTTCCACTTTGCTCTAATTATCCTGCTTCCATAAAAAATGGATGGGTAAACAGTTAACATTAGTAGCAACCAAGATCAAAACATGTACAGCAGATGCAATAATGCTCATTGTTGCAAATAATCATCATCTGGATGAGTGTATTGAGACTTCTCTAGTTCCTGCCTGCTACATAAGTCCATTGGACAGGCCTGCACTTGAATAGGTTGTTTGTGGGGGCTTTGGGTTTGGGTTTTTTGGGTTGTTTTCTTGTTTGTTTTGTTCATCTGCTTTTTGTTTGGGATTTGTAATTTTTTTTCTAGATTTTTAAATTATTTTTCATTCATTTCTCTCCTAACTCTGTAGATCAATGTAAGATATCTGTTTCCAAATATCTTACATGTTTGTCTTATAGATACCTGATTTATATGGGATTTTCAGGGTCCTGTGACAGAAATGATCAAGCGTTTCTGACTTTAGACATTGCATCTTTGGGTTTGACTTTGTGTGTGGGCAGGCTCACATTTCCATGTGCTGGTCCACACAGGTTTTATGCCGTCTTCCTAAGAGCAAATGCAGAGGGACAGTATATGGGCTTTGGCAGAGTGCACTGCTAATGCAGTTGGACTCTTTCTGGTGTATGAGGTAGGTCTTTCAAGACGGGTTGGGCTTTTTTTTTTTTTTTTGATTCACAGATATTTATAAAACTAAAATGTCCTTGGGGTTTTGTTCTTATTCCATTTGCAGCAGTCTAACTTGGACTTACAGCAGAAAATTTATACCTGCACTTACTATTTTTCTTTCCTAGCTAGTGTTTTCTTTCTTCCTCCTTCCAAGTGTGCTCCTGACAGCCTTATGGTTGATTTTTCAGTCAGGAAAGGCCACAATGCCTTTCCACAAAATTTTTCCAGGACTCTGATCATTTTTTGAATGTGAAGAAGTCCCGGAATTTCTGTGAATCAATATGCTTAGTCCTTCCACGCAGCATCACTAATTCCCTAAATTCACTGAAATCTGACCACTTCAAACCAAGAATATTTGGTATAATTTACAGAACTCCCTTTTTATTCATATAATTAATTTAAATTGTCTTATTTTAGGTTATTCTCTATTAAATCCTTACAAGGAGATCCAGATCACTATAAACTTAGCACTGCTTCGTGTTGATTTTTAATGACTTAACAATGAAATCTGCCAGCTGTCACAAATCTGAATAGCCAAGGCTATTCAATACTAATACGATTATCAGTTGCATTTGTTCTCCAACACTGTATTTAGGAAGTTGAATACTTCTGTAACGATACTGTTCCCAATTCACCATCTGTTGAATGATGATAGGTCTTTATACAACACTTACAGCAAAATTAATATTGAAGTCTTCTACGGTGATTAAAAAATTGCTGTTTCTTGAGACATCAGCTATATAGTTTCACAAACGTGTCTTTAGAAAGATAAGAGTGAGAAAACAGCCTAAAACCTTCGAGAAAATTATAAACAAATCAGACACTACAGTAGGAAGTGCTGGCGAAAAAGGCTAAAAGACACAGCCTAAAAAACAAAGAAACTCAGTAGGATTATCCAAAAGCCCAATAACAGAGAAGTAGGTATCAAATTCTTGTAACAGCAAGTTGGATACTTCAGTTTAAATATGTTAGAAAAAAATGAGAGACAGCACACAGTCCTAAATTAGCTAAGAGACACTGAGGAACTCCAGGAAGCACGTCAAGGATTATCTGCTTTTGTATTTTCTTGCCTTCATGTTTCTTTTGTGATATTTTCTTTAATAGAATGATATTTTTTATTTTTAATTGCTGTCAGGCACAGAGCATTTTTTTTGAGATCTGACATCATCTGGGTGAAAGAAGAATGGTGGCTGAGTAAGTGGTGAACTCATTCTCCGGTCGAGGACCGATACACTGCTCAAGAGTCTTTGCCTAATTCATTTCTTTGTGTGCGCTCAGGCTTATATGAGAAAGGAGGGTTCTAGAGACCTGGCACATCTGCATCCAGTTAGAAAGGATCATTTTAGGGTGGGACTTCCCAAATATCTAAGTTGTAAAGGGCTTTTAATTGTTGTTTCGACAGACAAGAAGAGTCTCAAAATGACTGTGATGTATCTGGTTCAATGGACAAGAGTAGACTCACAAAACAAAACTGTAAAATCTCCTTCACTGTTTTTGATTATTTTGTCCTCAAAGATTGTTCACTATTCTCATATTCTGTGTGCCAGTGCTTCTAAGGCAAGTAGAATTCCTGCAAGAGAGTTTCTGATAAAAGGAAATGTTTAACAGAAGCATCAGTTGGAATGAGTGATAAAGGAACATCCATATTTTCAAGAGCTAAATCTTTTGAGATCAAAATTCCTGAAACAAGCTAATTTGTCTTCAAAATATGCATAAAACATAAGCCTGTACTATTTTCAGGACTCAACCTCTCTGTCAGACATAGATTTCCTAACCTGCTGTGATAAAGCAATTACCTCAAGCTTTGAAGTGAGCTATGAGAACATTTTTAAGGATTCCATAGTCTGGTGGAGACATCTGGCTGGAAAACAGAAATTAGTGCAAAATTATTGCACTAACCTAAGAAATATTTGAACCAACAGCCTCAATAAAACAACTGATAATTTTAAGGCTGAAAATACATTTTAGAAAATAGAATGTCTATAAATACAGTGGATGATTAGACTCCAAAGATAAATGAAGTTATTTACTTCTTTTGAATTGTCTAAACCACATTCTGTTAGGCAATGAAGCCACCAAGAATAACACTTCAGTAAAAAGTAAATATTATTTTTTCAATTTGTCTTTTACCTGTTGTATCGTGTCTGACAGATGGAGTTAATTTTCCCCATATCAGCCCTCATCCCGCTGTGCTTTGGAGTGGTAGCTGGAAAGGTGTTGGTAACACACACCAGTGTTTTGGCTACAGCTGAGCAGTGCTTGCCCAGCATCAAGGCTATATCTCCAACCTTACTCTCTCTCCAAGAGGCTGGAAGTGGGCAAGGTCTTAGGAGGGGCCGCAACCAGGACATCTGATCCCAGCTGGCGAAAGGGTTATTCTATACCATATGATGTCTGCTCAGCAATAAAAACTAGGAGAAGAGAAATTGAGAGGCAGGGCGGGTGGCATTTCCTGTCATGACAATTGACTTCCAGGACAACTGTTATGTGCACTGAAGCCCTGCTTCCACGGAAGTGGCTGGACATCACCTGCTGTTGGGAAGTAGAGAATAAATCATTTGGGGTTTTTTTTGCTTCAACACATAGCCTTTGGTTTTCTTTTATTAACCTGCCTTTATCTTGAACTATGAGGTTTTTCCCATGTTATTTTCTCCTCAACCCTGCCCTGATGAGGAAGGCAGTGATACAGCATGTTAGTAGTCCAGCCAAAATCAACATACCACAGTCCTTTTTGTCTCACAAACAGGGACAAGAGGAATTTGAGATAAGGCAGAGGCAAAGGGTGGAATGTATTTGGGTTTTGTGGCAGAGTTTTGGTAGCAAGGTGGCTACAAGGGTGGCTTCTGTGAGAAGCTGCTTGAAGCTTCCCCTACGTTTGACAGAACCAATGTCAACCAGCTCCAAGACAGACCCACTGCTGGCCAAGGCCGAGCCCATCAGTGATGCTAAGATGACATATTTAAGAAGGGGAAAAAACCCTGTGCAATTCAGCCACAGGAGTGAGAACGTGTGAGAGCAACAGCCCTGCAGACACCAAGGTCAGAGAAAGAGGTTGGGCAGGAGGTGCTCCAGGTGCCAGAGCAGATTCCCCTGCAGCCCACGGTGCAGACCACGGTGAAGCAGCTATGCACCTGCAGCCCACTTCATTATTATACTCTGATTTAACTGACAGGAAATGAAACTAATTTCTCCAAGTCAAGTGTTCTTTGCCCGTGACAGTAACTGGTGAGTGATCTCTCACAGTCCTCACCTCAATCCATGAGCTTTGTGTTATGTTTTCATTCCCCTTTCCAGCTGAGGAAGGGAGTGATAGAGCCACTTTGGTGACCACCTGGCATCCAGACACCTGAAATCTTTCTTCCTTTATATTTATCAAAAGCAGACCAAATTTATTCATAACAGTATGAGAATCCTCCTGATTCAATGATTTTCAGATATCATAGGTGGGATACATAAATCTGGATGATTTCTCTCTACCTCACTTATGAAGTTAAGCCTTCAGATACAGTTTAAAATAAATAAACCCCCATTTTCAGGGGCTTAAAACTTAGTGAGACAGATTTCACCTTTATTGATTAATTTGATATTTGTAAATTTTTCCAATTTTTCTTTTACATTTCTATTAACATTTTGTTATGGTGCTTAAAGCAACATATCTTGATTTATTTCTTTCAAAGAAAATTAAGAGTCAGATGATGCCATCTGTAAAAGGTAATTTTCAATTTAATCTGCAACTCTCTTATTTACTAAAAATATATTACAAACTATGCAAAGGCACCAAGCAACCCCCTCAAAATACCAAACTCCATATAAACCCAAAAGAACACAAAAAGAAAAGCCTACAGCTATTTTCTTAATCTGCAAATGCACTTGTATGGGAAACTGAAAGGTTTTCCTGTCTTCACTAGCAGAGAAATCAACCATTTTATCTGAGCAAATATATGGGAACGATGAGATTGTAGACGCAATCTGAAAGATTTCCTCTTTACCTTCAGATTTTAAACCTTCTTCAATACTTAGCTTAATCCTAAAATTACACCCTTTTAACGTTCACTTTCCATATATTTTTAACTTGACCCAGTTTTTTCCCACCATGAATGACTCATAGAATAAATGTTACTATTTTTTCTTTTAAGTTATCTAACCCATTTCCCTTCTAAAGCTTTGACAGATGCTTAGTGATTGTGACAGGACTATACTAGAGCCTTCAAAGAGATTATTTCCTTTAGGTGGTTACCTCTTCAGAAGCAGAATACCTTAATCTTTACTTTTTAATTTAGTGATTAACTAAATAAGAGAAAAGTTGTTTTAAAGGTTGATTTGAAGTCTTGAAGTTGGTTCTATTTCCACCAAAAAATCGTTCCAACGAACAGTTAATTATTAAATCACACAGTTTTCACAATTTTGATGGAAATTATTTTTTCTTAAGGCAAAAGCTATTAATTTAATTAAACCTAATAATATTCATACGGTGCTTATTTAAAAATCTGTATTTGATGTGATATGCCAGTTACATGATACTGGTACGTTATAAGTGTGCTTCTCTCTTTCAGATAAAAACTATTCAATGGACTTCTGTAGTGGAACTTTAGATCATCTATTTTTCCTTTAAGCTCCATTTACACAGTCTCTGCTGGCACAGAGAGGAGTTGATATGCAATTAGCTGTTCACTTAGAGCACCTTTGAACTTATCACCTTGCTATCTTAAGAAAAACAACATGTTAATAAAAAAGTGTCATTTTTTTCATGCTGTGCATAACTGGTAGTTACAAGAGAGGTGCACAGGCTAACAACTCTGAAAGAATCCTTATTTTCTGAAGTGGCTCTGTTGACCTTGAAACATGGTAAACTATTTCTAAAAAGCATTATGGACATTTAAAATAAACATTAATCACTTCTGAAAAATCTATGCCTTATTATGAAGTGACTAATGTGTTTCCTTGAAATTAAAACTTTTAGCTCTCCATATCTTTAATTTTTAACTGTGTATGTATACTGTGCCAGGTTTTAGTCTAAGTGATTCAAATGCTACTACTAGGCTGAAAAATACAAGTAATCTAATATAATTTGATATTTTAAAAGCACCATTCATTTTTATATTAAGAAGAGTTATGTATTTTCATCAATTGTAGAGGCAGAATGTTATAAACTTCTGATGCTTGTAACGAAATTGTATTCCTCTGATTATTGGTTAGACCAGAAATAATAAAAAAAAAAAATATGGCAAAGTACTTAGGGGCTAATGAATTGATATCTGGTTTGAACTAAAACCATAGCTTTTGACTCTGCAGTAATTTTTAACGAGAAATTGTATCTAAGTACTCTGCTTTTAGACTTGACAAAAAAAAATGAGAAAGCAGATAAAGAACATGGACAAGGAGATGAACCCAAGATGGTTTAGTAACACAAGGTTGCGTACACGGTTAGCTGGTCCTACTGTATGAAAATCCTTTTGCCAATACGAGAGAGAAGGGAGGTGGCTAAGATGGTTGATAATTTTCCGGTATACACTGATTCTTTTTCTCCCTTAAATGTTTTTTTTTTTTCCCTTAATTGTCCTAAATTTGAATGATTCTCTCCAGTAAACAGTAGACACCTTTTTGTACTGAAAGAATGAATATGTAGAGCGACGATACAAGCAACTTTCACTGTCTGACCTGGAGGTAATATCTCACAGAATAAGAGGTGAAGAGAGAAAAGCTTGATGTGTACATAAAGACTGGAATCAGGGGAAGGTTTTTCACAATTCTCTTACATATTTTACTGTGTGTTCACTTTTGTTAAAAGGCAAGTCTTCAGGGAATATCTCAATAGCTAACAAAGTCCAGTCCCTTGCATAATTGATTGAGAAAATGGCAGGATCCTGCTTTGAATCATCCTCTGATAGAACCCAACTTTATAGACTAAATTAGCAGCTGAGAAGCCTTTGTCTCTCTTCATTGACTGTTAAAGAAGAAATGAAGATCAGTGTCTCCAAGCACAAATTAATCCTTAAGAAGACCTTTCACTTAATTGAATCATGCCTCTAGCTGATGTCACATCGCGGGAAGGTTCTTCAGTGGTTCCTTAATGCAGGCAGCCCTGTGTGACAGCTGGTTCTAAGGACAGAGCTGCAAAGGGAGGGGCCGAAGGGAAGAGGTAGCAGGCTATATCATGGACTGAAAGGAAAGGAAAAACCCACGATATTTCAAAATGATGAGAACAACTGAGTGCTTTAGAACATGGGACTCATTCAGAAGCACAGGAATTTTCTTGCTTCAGATTGTCAAGCCTTTCTGCAATTTTATTCCAGTTGTGTAGAGAGAAACAGAGCTGTGAACATATTTTTTCCAAATAACCAGTATTGTATGAAAAAATACACAGCTTCTGTTTCCAGAGGATCCAATCAAATATAAATTAATTGCATACGTTTATGGCAAGTATTTTCAAGACACCTGATAATCTAAAATCTGTGTTCAACATGATTTTATGAACTTTGAGCTGCATTGAATGTTTTCCATCATGACTGGAAAGATTAAAAAGCTCTGCTTTGGATGTTGTTTTCTTCTGAGACAGTTGGAATAAGATGCATTTCTCATCAGTGATACAGGTATTTGGGAATGCACTGAACATGCATTCGATTGCACACAGAGAGGTGAGGCTGCTTTCAGATGGAAATTATTTTTCTCCAGTGGCACTCAATTCTGCATTTATATGAAAATACAGGGGTGAATTTTTGATATCTATAAGCAGTCTTAGTAACCCATGTCTCTGATCCAGATACAAAGCTTTTTATGCATACTTTTCCCTGCTAATATATCCTATCAAGACACTCACTAATTACTGTCAGAAAATAAGCATTTCACCAACAGCAAGGTCACTTGCATAGATTTTTTCACATTTGGTTATGTCTATGGTCCTGCAGGGAAGCTATAATGCACGACAAATTCACCAGGTCACAGTATCCATGATTCACTGACCAAAATACCTGTTCTGTGGAAATGTATCATTACTGGCAATATTTGGGAGGTTTCGCTTGCCAAACAGACACGTAACCAGACAGGTTATAATCGTGTGTCCTATCATATCAGGCTATGGCTTCCAGCCACCTGCCATGGGAAGCAGAAGCAAAATATCAAGACTGCAGCCCTCAAGGACTTTGCTTTAAGCTCTTGGTTCTGTATCAGCTAGGACTTTGCACTGCCCAGAAGTGAGCTTTTCTTTGTGACTGGAAGCAGTATTGCACCCTGAAGTGCTCCTATTGCACATTTCTGCTCAGCTCTATCAGCAAGGTCATTTTGTGACAACAGAATAAACTCTTACAATATAAATTATATTCTATTTAGAACACATTTATACCTATTTAAACTCTTAATTACACAGGAAATAATATATATTACAAAGTTATGATCCTTTTGATATCACCTAATAAAATGTCAAGTAAATCACACTTCAGTCTTAAGATGTGTAAAGGATACAATTAATGGTGCTAAAAGTTAATTACAATTATTTCATTGGCGTGGAACTTCTTATATTATGCAGCTCTTTATGTTCCTCAATTTGCTTATAATAGGATGTTTGCACCTTCACCAGCAGGAGAACATTGTAGTAAGCAACAAAACCATGTTTTTAAAATGAATTTTTCTCTGTCAGAAATATTAACACAGACATCATTCTGTTTTAACACTGTTCTTTAAATGGGGGTGGGTGTGTGTGTGTCGGTGTGTGTGTGGGTGTGTTTGGGGGTGTGTGTGTGTTATTTAGCCCAACAGTAAACATATTCTTATAAAGAATCTCAAGTGAAAATTTCAGTTATTAGTAATGCTTATATTTATGACAGTATTGTGAATGTTATTAATGTCTCAGTTTGACTCCAGCTGATCTGTTAATCTGAGTGTGTAACGACGGATAATACTAGGAAGCCTTGCACATCAAAAAATAGTCTTTCTCTAAAGAGAAAATGCTCATGAGTAACTAAGATCAATTAATTGAAATGTAGCACAATGACATTTTCTCAGTTTATTAATGAACATTGATTTGTTTAGCGGTTTCAAACATCTAATGCCCAGTCAGTTTCCAAGTAATTAAACAGCATTCAAATAAACACAGGAATTTTTATATTATGAAAAGGAAAACAATGGACTAAATTTCTGGAAATGTTTGTAGGAATGTAACTGGGAAAAAATACAACAATAAAGTTAGTAATAATGTATATGGAAAGGAGAAATATAATGTGATATGTGATTCTTGGCTGTTTTATCAGCTATACTCCCAAGTCAAAACAAGAGCTGTGAAAATGAACATATTAAAAGTAGCAGTCTGCCCCATTTTTAAATTCCTATGTTAACATTTATATCAGAGACAATCACTTTATTTCTAAATATTAAATTTTAACAAACTTTAAAAAGAGTATATATCAGAGCTCTTTCTAGACTATCTTCACTTTTCAAGCAGCCACAAGGCACACTTTTAAAGAATTTATCAGCAGAAAAGAAAATAAATTTAATAAACCTGAGCATGTCTCAGTGGAGATGAGTAAAATTTAGCCAATGCAACAAACATTACATTGATCTAAGTACAAATTCAAGTAATTTCGTGCCAGAAACACTTGAAAATATGCACAAGAAGTACTTCAGTCTCCACTGAACTACCTCCACATTTCAGTCTTTTTGAGCTACCCACGACAATGGTAGAGACATTGTCCCAAATGTGGGCAGCACCAACTCACGCACTGAGAAGAGATATTTCTATTTTTCATTCTAGTTAGCACAAAGCTGGATGGTAACCAACAAATGACTAACTCACATATCATCAAAACCTTACACTATTCATACACTTTAACAAACAAAGGCATCAGTATTTATTGGCTGCAGGGTACATAACTTTTATTAATGAGCACTCAAACCCCTATTTGCCAGCTATATCTCTCACTTCTCGTGCTAATTAGTCCTCATGCGCAGTTCTTCCGTCCATTTGAGCCTGGGGTCCATTTTGGGTTGGTGGCCAAGAAGTTGGTGGTCACAAACTCACCCTTCTGGGCTTATCTTTCCTTCAGCTACTGATCAGTTCTGCTCCACACTGCACCACACACCCCTGGTGGCTCTCATCCAGACAGCCCATTCATCTTGGGATTGTCTTCACTCTTCCCTAAAACAAAAGATTAGCCAAGCTTACAGCATTCACAGCGCAATTGCTCAATCATAACTGCTCAGCTATAGCTACTCATTAACAACTAAAAAAAACCTGCAAAGTTTGATTTAAATCATTAGGGGCTCAAATCTTGATGGGCTCGATATCAGAAATACTCCCTTTGGTACTGCTGTTGGGTATCAGTTCTCACACAACTGAAGTCAAAACCATCAGGACTGTTGCTGACCTAAAGATAAACCCCTTGAAGCAACCATTGCCATGCACATCAAATACCGTTCTTATAAGGGAAGACAATAAAACAGCACATATCTCTCTGTCCTCATCTCTGAGCCATGATTCAACTCATCCTAATATAAGTGTCAAAACCAGATTAATTCTTCCTAGAAGTGTTCAGCTTGAACTTAGACATCCAAAATTAAGAAATATATATCTCATCCTGTGTGAGTTTGCAACAAGCTCTGTTTAGGCTGTTCCTGTAGCTGAGTATCTACCAACAAGGAAGCTTTTTTCAGTAGTGAAACATTTTGTCGTCATGGGTAGGATATGTCTCACTTAAGTTTAGACAACTACAATTGAAGTGGTTTGCAATGCTTACTTAAGAGTTAATAGAGATAAAAAGGCGTCTTGAATCAGATGCATTGCCTATGAAGACAGTCTGGACAAATAATCAAATGTAGACATCCTAATTCACTTATTTGTACTTGAAATACATTCCTAATTTCAGATACAATGTTTGCGTGACAAACAAAGGCATCTCTCTTTTCTTTTTCTCTCTCCTCACAAATTCTTATTCCTCACTATATTATGAAGGTACTTTGCAGTCCTATTAAGCGTGATTAAATACTAGTTTAAGTAGATAATCAATGTCTACTAAGACAGATTACCTTATTAAAGAGAAACTTAATTTTAGCCATCTCCAAAAGCGGGGACATAGTATAGAATGAAAACCCAGGGCAGCCATCAAGGTCACGTTCAGAATGAAATGCATCAGATCAAGCATAAGCAGAAATAACTACACACAAACATCCCAAGTGAAAGTGAAAAACATAGACATAGGGGTAATTTATGTCTCAACACAGGCAGAGCAGGACTATGTTTTATGAATCTCTTGCTTAACTTTAAGTGACCTCTTCGCTCTGCAATTAAATTATCCAGAAAGGAAGAACATTTAATTCATTATAAGAGGGAATGATTTTTTTGCTATGCTAATGACAAAGCTTGTACTGAGACATAATCAGTTACTTCAGCTGACTGCTTAAATTCCAAGTATTTTCTTTCTCTCTGACTAATGGAAGTTACATTTTTCTTTTTTTTTTTATGTCTTCAGACATCATCTGATGTGTTTCTTTAATGATGCCAAATTCATATGACATTTCACTCCCTCTGACATACTGGTGGCTCCCAAAGAAAATTTTTTAATGAACCCTATTTTGTGCTTTAAAAGCAAACACCAAATGATGGGTAAGAATTGGTGTACCATGAAACTGGACAAACCCTGACATTTTCTTTGTACATAACCCTTTTGTGCATTAATAATACCTTGGTAAGGGCTGGTTGTAGGGCCTAACACGAAAGGCATAGCTGCCCGGACAGTATCCTCCTCGATTCTATGGTCCAAAGGAAAGGCTCAGATCACAGAGGATGCACCAGAAACTCAACTCCCAGCTGATCAGCTGGAGGTCGTTGGCAGGTCTTTGCCTCTTAGGCTGTCTGAGCCCTTCTCAAGGGATGAGAACTTCTATGGAGAGAAGATACAAGATCATAGAATCATAGATTCATACAATCATAGAATTATTTACATTGAAAAAGACCTCCAAGATCATTGAGCCCAACTGTTAACATAACACTGCCAAGTTTACCCTGAAACCATGTCTCTAAGTGCCATATCTCCACATCTTTTAAATACCTCCAGGGATGGTGACTTCCCTTGGCAGCCTGTTCCAGTGCTTGACCTTTCAGAGAACAAATTTTTCTTAATATCCAATCTAAATCTCCCCTGGTGCAACTTGGGGCTGTTTTGTCTCATCCTATCTGTTGATACATAGGAGAAGAGACCAGTTCCCATAGCACTATAACTTCCTTTCAGGTTGTTGTAAAGAGTGATAAGGTCTCCCCTGAGCCTCTTTTCTCCAGGAAATTTTCGGAAAATTGATCATGAATCTGCATTCAGCACCTCGAAATTTCATTCCCCAAATTCAGATCTCCTGTATACCTCACAGCCTTTTAACTTCCACATCTGCAAATATGTGTGGCAGCAAAGGAAGAAACAAAAATCAGGAAAGATATCTGTGTCATTCCACCCATACGTCACCTGAGATTCTCATGTCTTTAAAGATTTCCATAGAGAGTGTCCAGGGGTGGGAGAAGGGAACACATCTCACAGGACAGGATGATGTAATCACTAAACAACTGGCTTCCATAGGCTACCTGCAAACAGATACTGCTTAAAATTTAGAAATAAGAAGGCTGTTTTTCTTAAGAGGAGCTTCTCCACATATTTTGGCATAGATTGCCACAGCCTCTGACATTTTTAAATTAACTAAGGCAACATTACAAAAATCCACCTTTTGTCTCTGATCTTTGTATAATCAGTGCCATTCTAGAACATGGGTAGAAAATTTTAAAGGCTGAAAGATAGAACAGATACAATTTTTTTTGTACCTGTTTGCTGCTCCTATTACCTATTTCTATAGGGAGATGTATCCTACCCATGCCTCTATCTGCAGAACTACCACCTTTACACTGATATCCATGATAGAGAACTGTGATAACCGGCAAATCAATTTTCCTTCAATCGCATGTACAGATGGGACACAAGCTTTTCTTTTGTAGTCTTAATGCTTGGAAAAATATTATGTTATTTGAATCTTACCAGTACCACAGAATAATATGGCTATATATATGCATTAGAATATGGCTAATATATATGCATTAGAGTACTGATATCTCCTTCTACTCCTTCCCCCTCACACCAAGTATCTCCCTAATTTATCCTTTTATTTTCATATACTTCAGTTGTGTTAAGAAGATGCAGACCATGCCTGCTTTTATTAGGCAAAGGATGGGACAGGAGGAAAAGACTCTTTTTCTACAACAAACACGCACACAGAATGATTTTTCATAAAGTTATCAAAAGGAAATATTTGAACAGATTTTGGTATCATTTACGAGTAAGAGCATGTTGAGCAGTAGACAACTGTAGTCTGTTGTCCAGCAAGTGACTAAAATAGAGGCAGATGGCAATACACTGACTCTAACGTGTTCGTTCCAAGGCGCCCAGTGCCAGCTGCGCTCACCAGAACTTCCCAGTATTAACTTCCTTCTCCTTCATTGCCACATGCCACCTAGCGACTTAGCACTGAATCACAGCTTTAAAGCTATTAACGCTGAGAATTACAGCGTGCCATGAGGGCACATGCTTGTTTCTGAATGCTCAAGGATGTAAAACTGGTCATGGAGACAGCTAAATGCAGAGTGTGAAGCACAGCTTTACTTTGAGAGCAATCTGTCTCCCAGACCTCCAAGGACAAAGAAGCAAAACAAAAAATTCTGATGTACCTGAATGATGCAAATTTTTGTCTTCCAATATTTGTGCCTGCAGAGCACTAAAAAAGAGATCAGGTCATTCAGACACTAAAATAACAACAAAACCAAAAAAACCAAGACAGCATGCCTGCTAAAACAGCAAGGAATAAATTCAGTCAATGTCTAAAAATAACAAACATTCCCTTCTTCTGACTTAGACTTCCTAAACATTTTACTTAACTTTCTTATTTATCTTCATATATCTTAAACTTTTAAAAGTCACGTTTTTATTCATATGAGTTCTGGGGTTTTTTTTTATTTTTACATTCTCAGAGAACACAAAAAGTGGTGAAGGGCACCTCTTCCTGACTGCAATCTAAGGCCATGTTACAGAGATGTTTTGATTTTTGAACACAGCATCACATTTCTTACATGAAATAGTGAGAGTATGTTTTTTGTTGGATAAAATTAGAGATGTTCAAAAAAATATTTGAACTGCTTTACCAGTAACAGCAGCCCTAGAAACTCACTTAATGATGAAATAGCTTTAAAATCAAAACTTTTGTGCTTCCTCTTCAAGAAGAGGAGGAGGGGTGATCTCTGGATTCTTCCTGCTTAGGAAAAAAAACCAAACAAAACAAAACTATAGGGTACTCGTGACGCTTATCAAAATACTGTGTCTGCTTTGTCTCAAATGTATTTTGATTGAACACTGTCTGAGAGGTTCTTCATTACACAGGCAGTCCAGACATTAGAGATTCAGCATGACTTTATGTAATGCAGATCAGAAAGCATTTGATGGCAACTTAATATTTGAAATGCAATGAATAATTCAGTATGTGGATCCAGAACACCATTTTCTAACTTGCTGCGTTAATAAAATTAAACTGCAAAGAGTTATCATCTCAAGACAAAACAGGATACCAGACCAAATCAAAATGACATTTATCATACACGACTGTTAAAAGACCTTGTAAATGAATACTGCAATATATTCTTTGAGGGCGTGTTACTGTGTGACTGGTAACATAATAATAATGCCATGTTTGCCTATAATATTTTTTTCATCTGGTAACTCCTGGCCTGCTACCCTAGAAGAAACTTCCCTAATCAGCATCAGGGAAGCTGAGGTCAAAAGAAACAAAGAATCTGTTAATGATTTCCCTCTTGCCTGATTCACCTGCAACTGTACAATATTCAAATCAGCTTGTATTACAACAAGATTTAGAAATTCAAATCTGAAATATTTTTCCCTGCTCTGTGGATTTTTTTTAAGGTTCATACATACCAGGACTCCACAGTTTTAATGATCCGAGGTATTTCCTTTCCAAGCAGTTGAATGCTCACAGATATTCTAGGCAGCACTCCATGAGCAGCAGTATCCATAATCCTGCGTCCTGTCAAGATCAAGTGTAACTGCATTTGAGAATTTGACCACTTGGTCTTATTTGCATTGCATAGGACCAACCAAAATTCCTTCAGTATTTAAGCTCAAGTCTTCTTCATCTATGAAGTCTAAGATTTACAAATGTACCTAACATGTAACTCTGAGAGTAAATAAAAAATTCTCAAATATCTAAACAGAAAGCAAGTTTGTAATGCTGAAAACAAACTTGGACTGGTGCTACAGACCTAGGCTGGTGCTTTATCAGTATGGACAAAAGAAAGAGTGGGGGAAAGGCAGAACTGTGAAGCTTAGGCACTGGCAGCAAACATTCAAAATGCTCGTTTAATTCAGAGGCTAAATATTCTCCCACAACTGTTGGTTCTCCTTCAGCCTGTCATGGGTATCAGCCTTGATAAATGGGAGGATAGGAGTGATTCATCCTTCCTAATGCTGCGCTCTACAGCTGACCTCAGCCTCTCCTGAGAGCTCCCCGACTGCTGAATTTACTGGTATAATCTATGGTTCATAACTAAAATTTTGAAATAATGTTTTTACTGCAATTTAAATATATTATATATATATGTATCTCAGTGAAGTGATATCAGAGAGGCTAATGAGGGCAACAAACACTGCATTGTGAAGGGAATCTGCCTTTGAAAGGCTATTTGTTCATTTGGTGTTTAAAAACCATCTGTTTTACAGGAGAAGGCAGCAGCACGCAGTGTAATACACCACAGGCTGTCAGTTCTGTATTTACTAGACAAGGACAATGCCAGTCTAATTTTACTGATAAGCTATTCTGGCTGAAGCTGGACAGAACAGCTTCCTCCAGCTTCTTTGCAGGTGTGGCAGTTTGGAGAAAATGTCTCAGGGTTTGACAACAGAGCTGTTCATAATATCTTTCAGAAACCTCACAGAGAAAAAGAAGGAGAAAGAGAAGAAGGAGAAAGAGGAAGAGAGAGGCTTTGTGCTTTCATTACCAGCTCTGGCAGGAGAACAGGATCCTGAGCTCCTTGAAGTCTGTTTACCTAAACGTTGGAGAGTTTTGCCAAATGGTAAACAAACTGTGGCAACTAATGCTTGAGATCTGTTATTTTTTCGTTCATGGCAGCAGCATTGGGTCTCACTTAGGCCCTCAGAGGGCTGAAAGGTAATAATCCCTGTGGTGGTGTAGAAGTGCATGTCAAAGCTACCAAGGAATGACTATATTTGCCTAAAAGGCAAAGTTCAGACCTTTTTACAAATAGGTAATAGGTTGGTTAATGGCATGATTCAGGCCACCTATTTTTTCTTGAATCCTAACAAAGAACTGCATGTTGTCTGCACTGGAAAGCACAAGAGGCCAGAGAGAAAACTCAAGCACTCGCTCCTGATTATCCCACCACATAATCGAAACAGCCTACTAGCTTGCTATTCAACTGTACCAGCTAGCTTTTTCCCAAGATTAAACCTGAGCTGGAGGAGGGATATAGTCAATTCCCAAAAATGTAAGGACAAACTTATACTAGGATTGCTTTCCTCCACTCTTCACATCCTCCAACACAATCCAAGGACATCTTTCAGTCTCAAACGTAGCTGAAAGCCCTTATCTCTTCCCCAAGACATGCAACCAACACCTTTAGTTTCTCACTAAGACACCACTCTGATTAGCTGCATCACAGCCCTACATTAATTCAGACACTCCTAAGTGGAAACAGAAGTGTGGGCAGTGCAGACCATAGGTGTAGACTGTACGTAAACTCCGTGAGACCATATCTTATAGGGAAGTCCCATCCTCCCTTTCATAACACTACCCATGTCTAGGACATTTAAAACCAACTAATCATGCTGCACTTAAGGAAAATGATCTTTCTTGAGCTGTATTGCAGTTCAGCGATGGAAGTGGAGGAGCCTAAATTGCTTTTTAGCCTCTGGTGCTTAGGGTAAAGCTCAAAGGAAGCTTACATGAGGTCTAACACAGCCAGGCAGCAGAAAATACACAAGTGACACTGAGTAAACAGCATCAGAGCAGTGTAAAGAAGGCACGTCCTAAAGATCTAAACTTTGTTCAGGCAGCAAGCTTGGAGTTAAGAAACAATGCACTCTGCCACTAGTGACTAGCTACATAAAACTTGTATGTGAGACTTTACCACGCTGTGTGCTAAAGAAAGTATAAATTGAAAACGTGGGTCATGTACAACGTAAAGAGTATTAAATTAACTACTTCTAGGCTGACTCATTATTAATACTCAATGTTATATCCCTATTATGTATCACTGTACATACACATTAGTAATCTAATGCTGAATAAAATAATATAAATCAGTTGAGAACTTTAAATGAAATCAACATAACTCAACCACGAGTATGAGTGTTTTCTTTTTTAAAAGCATGTAGTTTAATGCAGTTCAGGCAGAGAAAATTGAACAGTAAAACATAGCAGGGAAATAGTGTATTAATTATGCATTTACAACCTAAGATGCTTACTATATCAAAACAGCAGATTTCAAAGCACAGTAAAGGGCTTATATAAATGAACAAGTTGTGGTGCAACAGTTTCACCCATCTCACCTGATTTGTGGTAGCTGCTTGTATACAGGCTCTTAGCTTATGCTGAAGTAACTCTAGCTAGCTTAGCCTTGTTTCATTAACTTTGTACACAGTGGGAACTTTTTCATGTATTTGAACTTTCCCCTGACACCTAACTTTCAGATTAATGCACAGCACTGAAATGTCACAGCCAGACAGTTACGAAAGCCAACCCAGATTTGAAAACGTGAGCATTATTTCAACCTATACTGATGGAAGGAAGAACTCATGGGATCACACAATTTTCTGTTTATCTGGGGAACATAATCAAACTGTATGACAAAGAAACTGAAAAAAAATCCAAAAGAAAGTGAAAATATGCTGCATGTATTTTACTAAACTAAGAGATGTCTTGGTAAGAGCACTGCTCTCTAACACTGTTAAAACTCCTTCACCTTATGGAGCTGTCTTTAAGGACACAACAGAAGGATGGGATGCTGTCTAGAGAGAGAAACTTGAGAAGTGAGCCCACAAGAAGTTCAATGTGTCTAAGTACAAGATGCTGTGCCTGGGTTGGGACAGTCCCAGATACGTGTCCAGACTGGGAGAAGAAGTGATTGAGAGCAGCCCTGTGGAGAAGGTTTTGGGGGTTGTTATGGATGAAAAGCTGAATACGAGCCGACAGTGTGCGCTCATAGCCTGGAAGGCAAATCACATCCTGGGCTGCATCAAAAGAAGTGTGGGCAGCAGGTTGAGCAAGCGGATTTCCTCCCTACTTTGCTCTTGTGACTCCATACTGTGTACAGTTCTGGGGTCATCAGCAAAAGAAAGATGTGGGCCTGCTATTGCTGGTCCAGGGAAGGGCCATGAAGATGATCAGAGGAATGGAGCACCTCTCTTATGAAAACAGATTGAGAGAGTTATGGTTGTTCAGGCTGAAGAAAAGGAGGGAGAGACCACATTGCTGCCTCCCAGTACCTTAAGGGGTCTTAAAGGGTAAGCATTCTATAATGCATATAGTCTCAGTACTTTAAATAGCCCTTTGTTTTTATAATTTTTTTATCATTTATTTAGACAAGTCAGCCAGTTACCTTTTATACTGATCTCTATAGCTTTGCTTTCTTGTCCCATAAATGCAGTGTCTTTTTTTTTTCTGCCAAACTACTGCATCTGAAAGTTTCCAATATACGGCACCTTCCTCTTAGCATCCCTCAATTAAGATGCAAACCATATTCAGATCATATTTTGAAAGGGCATTCTCTCTGCAATAATCTTAAACTGGCATCTGTTAACTACCCAGAGAAGTTATGAAGTTTTCCAACAAAGCTAAACTAATAAAAGATGTGAATTAGAACTAAGCTAACTATATTTTAAATATGCATTATTTCAACCATTTGTTGTTATGATATCAAAAATATTTTTAAAAGACAACAGCGCTTCAGTGTTACCTCTGTAGCACATTTTTGTAGCTGTTCCTTTAAGTAAAATGGACATGGACCAAATGAAAATATTTATGTCTAAGCAGAACCTCACAAAAATATATTATATATGTCTAGGAAAGGAAAAATGAGCAGGGCTTGGAAGAATAACAGCAACAAGAGATATCACTATCAGAAATAAAATTAAATGTAGACAGGAACATCAAACAAGAATGTTGTATTATAAATAACCATGTCCCTAACTGAAACCATAAATCAGACTTTACTTATCTTTAATCTCTCTCTTGAGCATTGTAGATGTAGCTTCAGCCGCCTAACTACGGCCCTGACGGGCATTTGATCCCTGGGACAGTCTGGTCAGCCTTGAAGCAATGCATTCCTCCTCGCGTTAATCCACGCCCTGGACCAGATTTAGGCTTCATTTCTACCCTAAGCCATATCTCTTCCCAGGCTGCTTTCAAATGACTTTCCTGGTTCAACTCGAGGAAAATGTTGAGACTGTGCATCCTGCACGGCTCCTCGGCAATTGTCATGCAGCCAGCGCAGTCCACCCTGGCACCGGCCCATTAAGGCTCCAGTCGTGCCTCCAAGGTCTGCCCCTGCCTGCATTTCATCTTCAGCTCCCACTTCAGCCCAACTGCCTCTGCCAGTTCCATGAGCCTTGAAGGTCACTTGGTCAATAAAAAGATCAAAAGTGAATAATGAAGCCTAAATGTACAAAAAGGCAGTGGAAGAAAGCAATACAATTGTATGACAGGAAATAACTGACACAACTTTTGCCAGAGAAGTGGATATAATGTCAGCTGTAGCTAATAAATAGATGGCTGCCTTTATTACTGACAGATTTCTTATGCATAATGTTTCTAAGCTGATGCCTTTTTTATCCATCTGCAAAAGAAAACAAGTAAACGACTTCATTTTTTTTCACCTCTCATTTTCATTAACGATCTTTTTTTGCCTTGAAAATGGCAATATTGGCCAAAAATATTCATTCTAAGTGCTCTTGCAAATTTCCTGCTTCTCTGAGTCCCTTATCTGACTGCCCATTCTTAGCTCAAATATAAGCTATTTGTCTTTCAGAGGAACTATATATGTACACTGAACTGCATTTTGTGCTTGAATACCTACCCATCAATGTATTCAGGCAACCCCCACTAAACTGTTCAAAATATCTCTGTTTGTTTCTTAACATTGCTAGGAATGTTTGTTTCAAATTGCTTATAACTGCTAATTATTGTTAAAATACAACTAATTAAAAAATGAATGATAGAAATAAAGGAAAGCTGGATCAAAATACAGCTGAAGAAAAATCAAACCCGAAGATTTGTCTCCTGTTGTGCATCACCTATTTTAAAAACAAACAACAGTGACATGCCTTCTTTATATGAAAAAAAACCTTTGGTGTAAAATTATTTGAACTAATTGCACCACAAATTTAATAATACTACACCTATCTATAACCACATTAAAATTACACCAAATTAAATTAAATGTGAAAAAAAAATCTGATTTATGAAGTCTCTAAGTAGTGAATTTCTATAAAGCCATAGAATAGAAACAGTGATCAAGCTAGTAAGTAAGAAAGAAGTATGGAAAATAGAGAAATATAAGATGAAAAAAAGGATTAAATATACTAGACCTAGGCTCATTAGTTCTTAATTTTAATTGAGAAATACAATATGTACAGATTTAAAACAATTATTGCCCCCAGTATAACAAAAAATAGTTGTTAAAATCTGGGTGCAAAAGCTATGCACCTCTATACTTTTTTAAAGACTCATCTCTACAGTCCTACCTAATCTGCAATCTCATTGGAATGAAAGTTCAAAAAAGACAAGGAACTCCTGGAGCAGGAGGCCTCAAAGATGCTGAGAGGTCTGGAGCATCTCTCTTCTGAGGAGACACTGCAGGAGCTGGGCTTGTTTAGTCTAGAGAAGACTGAGAGGGGAATCTCATCAATGCACATAAATAACTCAAAGGTGTTTGCCAAGAGGAGGGTGTCAGACTTTTCAGTGGTGCCCAGAGACAGGATGAGGAGCAATGGCCGTGAACTAAAACACGAGAAGTTTCACCTCAACACGAGGAAGAACTTCTTTACACTGAGGGTGGCAGAGCACTGGAACAGGCTGCCAAGGGGGTGTCACAGAGACTCCATCTCCGGACACATTCAAAACCCACCTGGAAACGTTCCTGTGTAACCTGCTCTAGGTGACCCTGCCTTGGCAGGGAGATTGGTCTACATGTTCTCCAGAGGTCCTTTCCAACCCTAAAAATTCTGTGCTTTTGTGATTCTGTGAATGAGGCAACAGAAGTTAATAGATAGTAAATCAAGGTATTAGGTTTTGAGGAATGTTTTCAGCAGAAGTCATATGAAGAGCATGACATGTTGATGGAAGAATTTCAGAAACAAATGTAAAGAAGAGTGGCAGTTCTCAGTCTTCAATTCTTATAATCTTGTGCATTGAAGAAAAAAGGATATACAACGACAATTAAAATCTCTTAGTTTTGTCAAACCAAGTGCAAATGAGAAAAAGGCAAATCATAATGGATGTGTACTTCAGATACATGTATCAAGAAATAAATCCAGCATCAGGATTCCCCTGTGGATTAGCACATGCTATGACTTTTGGGGATTCTGTTTCATTTTATTCCAAAGTTAACTTAGCCCTTTGGTTTCCTAAATAAAGTTGTACCTTCATTTTTTGTATCTTCCGCATAACAGAAGACAAAGATGCGCTTCCCTGGTGTGTTTCATTATTATTAACACCCATTTATTCAGTGATCAGTTTTCTGCACATTTTCCTAAAGAAATATAGTGAGAAAGGCTGCCAGCAATTGAAGTACTACATCATTAGTGGTTTGTTTTAAATAAATGAACACAGGAATAAGCTCTTGATGCAACTGAATACTTAGGACTGGACACAATATCAAAGTGAAGTGGAAGAATTATTTCAGGAAGCTAAGTGTCCATTAATGACATTTTGACAGCAAGAAAATGTGGATATTTGCTAAATTTGTAAAATGAATCTTCACTTGTCGCACATTCCATGCAGCAGATGACTTTGTTTTGAAAGACTGAGGATTAGTCAGTGAAAATAAAACAGACTGGTCATCTGCAGCTATATTCCCATCTTTTGCAAAATATTTTTCTGCCTAAACACAAGTAGAAAAATAAAATATTTTTTTAAATTTTGCTTAATTAGTGGAAAGTCTTGAATTGCTATTTGAGAAAACAAACATTCAGAATATATGAGCCAAACAAACTGCCATATCAGAGCACTGCAAGAGTTAATCCCATAATGAAAAATTGTATGCAGGATTAAAGCAAGATTGCACCAAGTTATTTGACAAGTGAACAACAGTCAACTCCTGAACTTGGAACTCAAGCATTATATTTTCTGTCTGGGCCTTAACACCCATGACTGCTGAGTGCTCATTCAGTCCATTTCAGAAAATTCATGACAAAAGACTAATTCAGTTCTCTTACAGGCACTTTTGATAGATGAATAGGTTTTATTCTGACACAGCCATTAAAATCAACTTGGAAATTTGAAAAAAAGAGTGCTTTTGACTGTCATATAGACAGTTGTTCTCTGATGGCTCCAATTCCAATTTGCAAATGTCATTATTGCAGACCTTCGGTTTCCTTGCCATTTTATTTTGAAGATTAATTAACAAACACACATAATAAATGCATAATTAACAAATGCATTTGCTTTTATGTTGCTGTAGATATGAAACTTGAGGAGAAAACCATAAGCTTATTGTAAATGTTATGGAACAAAAGGGTAAGCACGTACTTAAATGTCAAAAATTATTTTCAGTGTGTCTCAAGGCAGTTTTAAATGCCTGGTTTTGTTAATGTGATTAATGTGCTACCTTTGAAAAGATATTCACAGACAAAAAGGGTGGCAATAAATTTGGTTACAAGTATCTAGAAATATTTCTGGTTTTGTTCTTGATTTCCATTAAGGTAAGAAGTAGTTTCCATAAACTCTGCCTATAATCCCTGACCAATATATGTCCTTTAAAAGCTCCAGAATGCAGATTCTGTAGTTTCCTCAGTGTTTAAATTGGGACATTTACATATTATAAAGTAAATCTCTTAAATTAAAATTAAACCCCACACAGTCTGTGTACTAAACAGATGGAAAATGTTTTTCTTCATATCTAGCACTCACAATTGTGCCTTAACATGCTCGCACTGGAGCACTTCATTAAAGGAATATTACAACTGCAGCCTTCTGGACTCTCTCTACCTGGTGTTTATCTACTCTACAGTGCAGGCGAAAGCATTTCTGCCACAGCCACGCAGAAAGGAACTCTACCAAAAAAGCAGAAAGGGGTACATCCTGTGCCATTGGGCCAGTGTTCCTATTTATATTTCCTGATAATAATGATAATTACATTTTTTGCAATTGCATTACGTTAGTCACTGTTGTTTAGCTCTGATCCTAATATATTGTTGCATAATGTTTCCAAGGCTATCATTCTTATTTTGGTGAAGTAGTGCAGAATTTGGAGAACTGTGCTCTGTTTGAATTCGGGATCAGTTTCCAGATTATTTATGCAGTTTATCAAGAAAATTATGGATTTAAATCTTATCCAACAGTGTGCTTTGAGAAACTCCTAGGTGATAAAGATATATTCTCTTCTATCATCAAGTGTTTCAAGACATTCAAATTTAAACACTTAGTACCGAGAATTTATTTTTCCAAAATGAAATATTTAGTCAATATTCTAAATAAGGGAGATAGAAAAGAACTTTTCTGAAATAGTGAATTAATATGTTGAGGTATGATCAAAGTCAGTGCTCAATACTTAATTCAGCAAGAAGTGACACTTTGAAGTAGTCAAAATAATTTGCTAATTTAGACTAATTTAAATAATAAACATTAAATTTAAATAAACATTAAAAGATATATTTTCAGAATGAGTTGTTCTGTCTTCAAACCAAAAAATATTTTATATGTCATATTTTAAATTAAGAATTTTGACATATTGATTCTTTTGAATATTTATCTCCATTAAAACCAGAAAGAGCTCAATAACTTGAAAATTAAACTAATATATACGTATGACAAAAAGAAAATGTATGACATTAGTCAGATTAGCGTAGTTATCATGTTTCAAACAGAAAAGGGAGGAGGCACAGCAGTTTGACCCATGAGAAATGTATTTTCCACAGCTACCTGGAGAAACATTTAGTATTAAAAACACATTTAAAAAATCCTATCTTATTTATGTTAGAGATTATATTTTCATTGTCAGATCATAGTGTTGAAATCAGAAAATTTCACAATTTTTAAATACTGTAAAATTAGTACTAAAATTTTACTAATTGTAAAATTAGTATTTTAAGAGTTATATACTTGGTTAGAAACCACGTCAGATATTTTAAATAATATTTTTAATAATACAGCTCAATTCTAGGATCAAAGATTAAGACAGACATAACTAAGATAATCCTTTGTTTTCTTCTTGTCTGTTCTCCCAATAAATATTCTGCTACTGCTACCCCAGGATAAATGTCATAGTTAATCAAATAAATGTATATGAGATTTTATTGGAATAAATTGAAAAAATATAATAAAATCAGCCCAGTATGGAAACATTGCTGCACCTTTTGTGGCAAGTCTTATTTAATCATGGACTGACTGTTCAATTCTGGACAGTGATGAACAACAACCAATTCACCACAGCAGTAGCAAATTCCTCATCATCCGTTCCTTTCATTCCATTTCCTTTGGTCTGAGAACTCGCCCGAACACCCAAGCAAATATCTCTCCTTCCTCTATCACCTCTAGAGCAGGGAGGGCTCTTTGGCAAATGGCAACAGAACATTTCCCTCCCACAAGCCGTGTCAGAGCAGTGACCCAGCCATGCAGGTGGCAACCCTGCTGCGAGACCCAGGAGTCCAGCATCTTCCAACTGCATGTCTGGGAAAGAGTTAGGTGCCTTCATGGCTCTCACAGTTGCCATTGGGCAACCATCTTTTGCTATCACAGGTGCAAAAAAAAAGAGACTTCAGTGTGTTCTAACAGTTCTTTTGGTGAGAGACTAAGACTGCAAAATGACCTGCGAAGCTACACATAGCTCAGAAGAAGTCACAGACATTGCAGCTGGTCAATGCATCTATTTATGCATTTTAGTTTTACAATTTCAAGACAGCATTATGAACTGCCAGCAAAGTTTTTCTGCATTTAATAGTTTCACATGTTTGCAAGATGGCTGCAGGGTTCCTCTCTGGTTACAGCGAAGAGAGGAGGACTGCAGGAGCACTAGCCAGTAGTATGACAATTATCTAGAACTGAAAAATTTGCCAAAATTGGTTGTGGTAAGAGCAGATATTTATCAATATTTTAGGAGACAAGTCCTAACATAAAAAAAACAAAAGATTGAATATAGGTTTTCATCGCAACAGCAGAGGCTTAGCCATGACCTGGAACTGTACATTTACCGCATAATAGACAGCTAATATGTGGTTATTTCTGAGAGGAGCAATCTAGGAGCTTAGAAACACACCGTACCTCTGTGTGGCAATTAATTCAGCTACAGTCTTGTTGAATTGATGTGCTGTTCTTTCCTGAGTACTGCTGATACTGACTGCTTTGAGTTGCTCTAAGGAAAAGACAAAGGACCATTTATAGTTAACCACCTATGGAAATGAACACTGTGAAATCATGAAATTAATTGCTGAATTCCTGCATTTCACTTCTTAGATTTCGACAGCACCTTCTCTTGAAGATACCATGAGCTATGTAAGAATTTGTAGCTATCATCAACAGATCTTATTCCCATATAAAAGCAGAGCTATTTCCCATTATGATTTCCTCCTGGAAATACTCCCTGCAGGAGGATAAACATATGGTAAATGTGAAAAAGTTAATTGCCTATATATTGGCTGTAAAAGTTAATTAGCTGCATAGTCTTCCATATATTGATATTTTAACAATTTACCTTCAGATGTCAAAACTGATGCTTTCATTTTCCTAGGTCTGTTACCTCAAAATTAGCTTTCAAGAAAGTTTGATGCAATAAACAGATCTTTCTGTCCAGAGACTGCATACACCTTTCAGAGCAGTTATACTCTTTTTCTCAGTCATCCCAGTGAAAAGTAGTTCATCCTTGGGATTCTTGCCATCTGATTGTGAATGGTCAGTCAAAAGCTAACCTGGAAAAAGATCTTTTTAAGCCAAGTCAGTTACCTGAAGAAATTGCTTGTCTGGCCATATAACCATAAGAGCTCAATGAAAAAAAGGGAGGAAAATAGTGTCAGACAGGATTTGTGTGGCCCTAATCTGCCAAGAAGCCACAGTTTAGTTCTCATATTCTGTTGTTATGATTACCTGCGCTCAAGTTTAAATTAGTATTTGTATGGTATCCAGTCTTTGAGCAAGCACCAAAACATGGAGTGTGTGGGAGAGAGGAGAGTTTCAGCTCCAAAGACCCCTTAGGACAGCGCATCAAAGACCAAACTGAGATATGCAGACACCCGGTAAGGGCAACGGCCACACTAATTTTCTCCAATTCTCATGCTGTCTACAGATACAATGCATGGCTAATATTAAGCAGAAAACTATCACTCTTCTTCGTTAGAGGCCCAGTAGGAAAAATCAGATTTTTGAAATTCTGGATAGCTTATCAGAAACTGTCTGTAGCACCATGCCCTTTGAGAGACCTTCAGTGATGCTTCTGGGAAGAGTTGCTTATGTAGGATTCCACAGAAGACACCAGATACTTGAAAATGAGATGCTAAATTTTCTAACACTGTACCTTCTATTGAGTTTAGGCCCTACCATTGTCCAGAGTCCAAATTTTGATACAAGGTTGTCGCTTTTAAATTTGGCACCATTCTGAATGTCACACTGGTCAAAATTCTGGGCAATGCCAACAAACACTGTCAGGACAGAACTTATAGCTTAAACCTTGATCATCTGTGGCACTTACGTTCTAACCCATTCCTTCACGTCTTTTATGGACTGCTCCAGCTAGCTGTTTCCAAGACAAAACTGCTGTAGAGACAGATAGAATCAAGCAGTCTGGAGGCAAGCAGTCTGCATTACTTGGCTTTGAGGTTCTCTTTAAATATTATAATGACTTATTATAACAGTATAATAATCAGTTGTTTCTCTTTTACTTACTAGAGCCTCTGGACCTGTCAGTGAGACCCCTGAGATCTTCAATTAACAAGAAATGGACAGCCTAGAGGAAGCCTGGTAAAATTAGGTCTATGGGAAGGTTCTTCACCTCTCTGTCTTCTGGGAAGAGGAAAGGTAGAAAGGGGACTGCAATGAAAAAAAAGAAATTATTTTTGCATTTACAGTATTTTTTATGCCAGAAACTTACAGTAGTTATGAATTTCATGTACTCATGCAATTTACACGTGGAAGTTCACATTTTCTTTGTGGCTAAGGGCTTAGAAGACATCTTGTCAATGGCAGAACATATACTAGATCACCACACACTTTTCTCGATGCCAGTTAACTAATTATTTCAGATAAAATAAAAAACGCTGGAAGGTACACGTTCTTAATTTGGACTTGATCTCAACTTTCACCAAAGATGGAACTTCACTTGTAATAAAATTTGTAAGAGTTAGTAGGAATTCCCCTCATGATTTCTTCAACTTCATGTGTATGATTTTTAAAACTATTGATAAATGCTTCTGCAGTTACTTTTCAAATGAAAACATCTTCCCATCAGAATCTGAAAACTCAAGGACTGAGCATCTTTTCCATTCCATTAGATGCCTTCGTTATCATGAAACTGAGAAAAATAAATGACTACCAGTAAATGACTATCACTGACTACCCGTCTCTTAACACCACTGCCTGTACTCTGACTTAACTGGCTAGCAATTGCATGAAGAACGCTTTCTGCAGATTTTAATTCCTTCTTTCTATGCAGATTATTCCCAAAGGAACAGTAAAATTTTCTAAAGCACGTTAACTCTGTTTATTTCTGCATATTTGAAACAATTCTCACTGGATCTTATATGCAATTCCAGTAAGCTTTTAAAGAATTTACATAGCCAAGAAAATCATCCTTTGTAACTGCTCCATTGGCAAATCTGGAATAGTGTAAAATGATCTTGTGATAGTCAAACAAAGCACTGACCCATTTGTTCCATACGTGTTTGTCTTTGACAAAGAGGTGCTGAACTAGAAACAGTTGAGTAAAAAGACAAATCTGTACCAGCATCAAGAAAGGCTTATTCTTCTTAACTCAGTATAAGGCAAATTTTAAATGCCTAGGTGCAAAATTAAGAGCTGGCCACCTCTACAAGCACTTATAGCTGGGTACTACTTTGTCTACATCTGATGGTTTCACCATCAAGCTGGCTTTGCAGCAACAGCACTTTAGATTCTTGCAAGCCCAAAAACATAGGTGTGATTTAAACACATCGTGAACACAGATCTTACCAAAGGCAGGTTATTTTCTTTTAAAAATTCTGAGGATGAATACACCGCTAGCTTACCACACAGATGTAGGTGATCTAGTTTCTTGTCCTTCCTTCAAACTAAGGAGAGATAAATCCACATCTTAAAGCTGCTATTAAAGCATCAAGACAGAAACTAGTTTCCATTTTATACAATGAGGCTCTGGCAGTACGGAATATAAAGCTGAAGAGGCTGTGGCAGTTGAAGAATATAAAGTTCCAGGGGCCAGAAAACAAGTTAATCAATGGGGATCACTTTGGGATGATGCTCTGATTTCATTTTGTCTGAGCAGGGAATAGAATCCAGGTTTTTTATTTTGTGGTTGAATGGTTTAATTATTTTGTGAATGAAAGTCCTGAAAAGTGGAAAGTGTGTCGCTGCCATGCTCTCCTGATCCATCATGAGCTCACTGGAATCCTTCAGTCTGCCAACAAGAAGTCCAGTTAGGAGATTTACAAAAAACTGGTTAAAAAACCAAAACAAAACAAAAAATCCAACCAACAACCAAAAATGCAAGTCCCTATACCCTGAGATGCTGTATGTAAACACAAAGCCCCTAACTTTGAGTAAAAGCTATCTGTCCTATGGATGGGCTGAGTGAACCTGTACGTCATTCTCTTATGAATTTCTCCTCACAAACCCACTTGGAGGAGCCTCCAAAATGCTAAAAGCCACAATGTTTAGATTTTCTTGTATTTGTATGTGTCAATGCTTTTTTTAAGAAACAGGGGCTTGTTCTATATTTCCCATGAGTGATGTGAAAGATCTTGCAGGTTTGCCAAGTCACTCTGGCCATCTCCAACAAGAAAGAAAGCTCTCCTTCTACTGCCTGGATGAAGTCCTCAGGTACTGTCAGTTGCAGAGATTTGTGGATGATGTCAGAGTCTCAAGAGAAGCTTTTTAGCACCTCACATGAGACAATTTTATCAATCTCTCCTCAACTGGTACACATTTACAGAGGGCTACTGAGCCTCATTACCAAATCAGGCAGGCAGCCAGGGCAGGTAGCCTCAAGACTATCTAAAAAACCCACTATCAAAAATCAGAGAGGATACTAGACAGGGCAGAATGGGAGAGAGGTGAAGATCAGAAATATTGCCTGAAGAAACCAGAAGCTGTGTCATGAGGGAGCTATTAGTTAGCATTTATACGTTTCTTGTTTTCCTGGAACATAGCTGAAGTTAATATATTAGATAGAGCTGGTCTAGTGCTTGGACACTTTGACACTGTGAACTTCAGAAAGCTGCCAGTGGACTCTGGGTCTGGTATTTATTTCCATGCCTCTAAGTCCAAGTATAATGGAGCTATTGATTCTTGCTTGTTTTGCATATTATGGATAAACATGATATTATAAACTGTGATTTATTTGATTTAGCTGTCTTTCCAGAGTGGAAGCTGATCTTTGCTTTTTTAATATGCTTTCCCTGTCTATACTTCTACATGCTATGTGAGCTAGACAGAATGACTGCAGAGTACTCGAGTCAAATACTTTCATCCCGAGTCATCCAGCTGTAAATCTGAAAATATAACTTGTATTTATGTTGAGAAACACTTGCATATTCTTACATCTGAGAACTTTAATTGCTGCAGTATTATTACTTGCCATGTTGCCTTTTCAACTCCTATTTGTTGTTTAATTGGTAGACAGTAGTGAAATGGTTAGCAGCATTGAACAGAAGTTCCTAATGCTTGCATCCCATAATCACTAAAGGAAACCTATTTAGATCTCATTCTCTTCTGTATTCTCTTTTTGCCTATCATGCCTTTCAAAGCAGCTATGTTTTCCAAAGACATATAGAAATATAATAGCAGTGATATTGATCCTCTGTTCCAAATGCTTAAGTACCATAATCATTCTAAGAAATGTGTTTAGATATGAAAAGACCTCTGCCACCCCCAATTTGATTTGGAGCAGGTAGTCTGGGAATGTTTCGCAGTTCAAGATGAAAAAAAAATAATATCTGAAATAGCAACATTTCATGGATGTCTAAATAAAACACCCTTGTTCTAAAAATAGAATGTGCATATGCAGACTGCACAAAAAAATAAAGAAAAACATGATTTTGATTCTTCTTAGGTTGACAAACTGAAAATAAGTCACTCTCAAGCTAAAATTGTTTAAATATTAGTTAGGGGTAAAATCAATGCTGGACTGTGAGTAGCAAAACCCCAGAAACTCAGAACTAATTTGTTTTCCGGAGTTGAGGAAAATGGAAAACTGAAATAAGGTGTAGCTTATCAAAGGTACAAATTTGTTTTTAATTTTTTTATTACTTTCCTTTTACTAAGATGCACAACTTTTCCACTCTATATTAAACATGCTAACCTTAGAAGCTTGCAGAATTATTACAGCAGACTACCTTATTTTTTTTAATTAATACTTTTTGAAGTAACTTTTTGGACGAGAAAGTGGTATCCACTGATACCACTAGGGCTCTATTTGGAATGTATAAAATATATATAGATTATATATATATATATATATTAAAAAAACTGTCAGACATAGGAAGGAACAACCTTCTTGTTGGTGTACTGGTTTATCACTCCTTCTATTTATAGCTTTGTGAAAAACTCATTCTATTTGCTCATAGAAAAAGGAAAATAAAATTCCTAGGTTACATCTATGAGATTACACATTTGACATGAAGGGGATCAAGCTGTGCTTTGCACTTTTCTTGTTGAAGAGTTTTGGCAGTTCTCACAGTTAGGATCAAAAAATTTTCCAAAACCAGATACTGGTGCTCAGACTGAATTTTGCAATTCATTGCGGCACACTGCTGATGCAAGTTTGCGTGGCGCATTGATTGCTCCCTGTGTTAAACATACCTGGTCATGCTGATTTTTTCCCAGCTCCTTCAAATCATGATGTATTTACTCCTGTATATTTCATCTTTTTTATTTTATGAATTATGATGAATAGAGAATTTATAAAGCTAAAATAATAGACATAAGAAAGCAGGAAAGTAAGTCTGATTCTGAAGGTCAATCATATGGCCATTTCACTTTTCAATAATGTGTCTTGATTTTGAGGTTTTGATTCAAATCTTGAAAGAAATGAATATTTTGTACCGATTTTGTGATTTCTGAAGGGCAATCAGTTTACAGGAAGTTCAAGATTCAGCAAGCAAGACCATTACTCTTTACACAATATAACACGTATGCACAAAAATTCATAGTTGAGTAAAATGTTATCTCCCAGCTTTTCTGCACTTCTTCCTAAAGGCAATGAATGAGTATATAAGCTGACAAACTTCTGTGAATATTTCCTGATGAGTTTTTTCTGTTAAACCATAGAATTATTTCAATATAGACATTTTTTCATGTTTTTCTTCAGAAAGGAGGATATTACTACATACAGAACTCAGAATTCAGATAACTTCTAGCTGCTGTAAAGATTTGGTTTATTTTATTTAAAGAGTAAACTGTGCTTATCCTTTGGACGATGGGTTTTGTCAAAGAATTTCCAATGATTCAAAATCAATTCCAAATGGCAGGAAAACAAAGATTTAAAATTATGTTAAGATTAATTTTCTGTATATACCATCCCCACTTATTATAAGAAAAATAGATTCTCATTTTTTTAATATTGAACGAATGTTTTTAATGATGTTTTCGGCTTTCTAAAGATAGAATCAGGCTAATCAGCTTGCTGAAGTTTAATTTACAATCTGGTGATGTCCATTTTGCATATTTGGATACTATTTGCATAAACATAGTAGCTCCTGTTATCAGCTTTTCCCAAAAGATTACAAAAATACTAATTAATCTAATTTACATGAGGATAAAGATAGTTACCTGAACTTATTTTCTATTTTTCCCTTTTTTTAACCATAGTAAAATACCTTTCTTTTTTTAAAGATTCACACTGTAGCCTTACAGAATTGTGTTCTAATAAGCATTGTTGTTTGAAGTTTTCAGAGATAGGGCTCAATTCCCTCAAAATGGATTATTCTGTGATTATATTCCCTGGATATTGACTGATATGAGGCACCCAGTCAGACAAAAATGAAATCTTTGAGTCCTGAGCACTCTTGGCACTATAAATAGCCTCATTTTGGTCTTATATTCTCACATGCTCATAAATGAGAAATTTGTGGAACAGGTTAACCCCACTGCTGTGTTTGCCTTTGAAAAACTGAATTTCCCCTTTTCTTTTTTACTTTTGTGCTTCGAGATATCTCTATATTCATGTTTTTCAAAAAGGAAGTGCAAGGCTATATTAAAATTTGTGTGAGTGAAAAAGCGGGGTTCAATAGATTTAAATCCTCGAGTGATTGACAGGTACCTTCTTCATATTCAGCATCACTACAGTCAATGAGGAGAGAGTTTCAGAGAGAGTGAAAACAAAGATCATACCCAAAGGATTGCTTCTCCCAGTACTAGCAATAATAACCCTGAGTTTTGTCCTCAGGCAACACATGTGAAAACAAAAACAAAAACAAAAATAAAAAGAAGTACATAAATTATTTACAACTATTAAACATTAAAACAGCAAAGGGTTTTTTTCAGGGAATTTGATGTGTCAATAAAATAACGAAAAAGGAATAACAGCCTACTTTGCTGTATTCTCCTACTGACATCCAAATTGAAGGGAAAATGGCAAGGACAGAATTTCTACGGATTGTCTGTGTGTAGTTACTTGAGTTAAAAATGTGGGTGCAAATTAATATAACTCAATTCTTCTGTTACATGTGGTGCAACCTTTTTCCATTGGTACACAGGTCACATTGTCTTGTGGGTTTATGGGATGTCTCACTGCTTTTCCAGGTATAACAGAATCACTATGTTGGAATAAGTAACTTTTCCTGATTTTCGGCTTTTGCTACATCTCATAGATATGAAGCAACTAACAATTTTATCGTGCTGCAGAGATGGAACAGTTAGTTGCACAGGGCTAAGCTGCATCCAGTACCGTTTGCAGTGGCACCAGCCACACATCACTTAGTGTCAAGTTTCCTGTTTTTACCTACCAGGACAAGATCTCACAGTTCTGTTAGTTTTGGGTCAGACTCTCTGCACTGTCTTTTGTACTGTACTGTACATCCTCATGGTTACTGTGATGGTCTGGGTCTGGCACCTGAGATTCCGCAAGGATGCTGGCACAGACTGATGAGACAACTTTCCTAATGCCAGCAGAAACAAGGATTTCTAAGGATGTAAAAAGAAGGCAAAAGTGCATGTCTACTTTATCTTTCCTTAAGGGGAACTTATTCTTTAAATGATATACTTTTTTGCCCAGACTAGTTCATATGGCATTCTGGACAATTAAGCACGAATCATCTCAGTCTTTGACTTTCTCCTTGCCTTTAAAGACATCAAAAGTGTTTTTCTGTATGGCTTTTTCAAACTGCTGTTTATAATTCCTGTTGCTTTCCTGAAAATTCCATGGGCACCCTCCAATACCATGTACAGTAGCATGGCATTTCAGTCTTGGTCCTTCAGAAGTGCTGCACTCTTCTACCTGCTTCTTCTTCCCTTGCCCAAATTTTCCCAGACAGCTTCCTTTTACTGGCATTTTTTCAGAAGGAAAGTGAGGAGACAAGTTTTCAGCAGGAACAGGTCCCTGAATAAACAGGTATGCTATATGCATTGTTTCTGATGGACTAATACTCAGAGGGGTAGGACGTGATGGAAGAATGATCAGGTTTTGGCAATTATGTTGCAAATAAACTAGTTTTCTAGTTAATAATTTTTCCATGTGGAATTGTGGAATAGCTCCACGTTTATAAAGAAGCTATTGTCTTGTCTTATCGGTATAATTTACTAATGATTTTTCATTTAGTTGTATGCTTAATGAAAAAGCTAAAATTGTTTTGGTTTAGAATAAATAGAGATTGTTTTATTGGAATAAAATTGCAGCAAGGATTTTAAGATGTCCTAAGATCGGCTTTATTAATAAGCAATGCCTTTTCATGCAGCAGATATATTTTACATTCATCTGTTGTATAAAGACTTATGTCTGGAGAATTGTCTCAGCTTGCTTATTGGTCTGCCACTTGTCTGGTGTCTTAAGTACTGTCCTGATTTCAGCCAAGGACAGAGACACTTTTTTGCAGTAGCTGTGAGGGGGTGAAGCCTGGAGCCACGTGGGAACAGCTGACACCCTACTGTTATTTGGTGTCATCTCACGTCATTGCCAGGGACAGGGGAAAGGCACTCTCTCTCCCTTCCAAGAAGAAGAGCATTCCTTCCTGGTGAAGCGAGCGTGGTGAACGGAGGGGTAACACTGGTCCCGACTGGAGGGAGTGGTTTGGGTAGCGTGGCTCTGGGAGGGTTGAGCCCCACACTCTCTCTTTTGTACACTTTTGTTATTAATATTGTTGCTGTTACTCTTTGCTTTCTTATCTTATTGCTGCTTCCAGTAAATTCTTCTTATTTCAACCCATGATCTTTGCCTTTTATGTTTCCAGCTGGAGCAGGAGGGGAAGCGAGTTGCGGCGTGGGTTTTTTTTAGCAGGACTACTAGGTTGGAGAATGCCATTCCTAAACCACAAGTACCTCTGTGAAGCTTCACCCTGGACTACAAGGAAAAAACCAAAGCATTTGAAGACAAAATAAGAAGATATAAAAATATACCAACAGGGTAGAATAAGATTCAGCTTCAGTAAGATTAATCTTTTCCTGTTATTTTTAACCGTAGTTTTAGTCACGGCTTAATTTATTAGAAATTTGAATTTTTGGTCCTTTTCTACATTATATGCTAAAATGAAAGCACCAAAAGGAAGAATCCTACCTTTGTCATGATTTTTAAATAATATTATTTGAAAAAAGAACCAACCAACCAACCAACAAAAAAACCCCAATGAAAATATCCAACCAAATCACAGCTCCATGACTCCTTGGAGGAGCTACAAATGTCTTAGTCATGTAGTTTTGGTTTGTTTTCTTTATGCTAAATCATAATGCTTTCTGAGTTTTGTCCTGTTTTGAGCCTTAAGTTTGCTGCAGGATAATACCTAGCAGCACAGTAACCAAGGCAGGTTAGACCTTCAGTCTGTCCACTAAAACTCTCCCTGACAATCCTGATGTTGCCAGACATTCCCGGGAACTTGTTGTTATCCATGTCAGTTGGACTGCACACTCTCTCAAGAATGCAAATCCATTATGCCAGCAAATAATGCTCTGCTTTTGAGCGTGGATAGTAGAGCCACGAGTGTTCCTGAGCAGCAGCTGCAAGGAGAATTACTAGAAGGTTTTGAGATACTGGAATTCCTAGGGATGAAACAGGAATTATGTCTCTGAAAGACAAAAAAAGTGCTTTGGTCCTTGAATAAGAAGCATGGTCAAAACTAATAAAGCAAGAACAACAGTGTTAATTTCACATTTTATACTGCCTTAATTTTCATTTCATTTGCTCAAAAGAAGAAAAAAAGAACAGGTGAGAAAAGGTTTGGAAATTTCAGATTGAGATGAATTATATAAAACATGAAGGCTGCTTAGACTATGAGAAATAATGTGCAGGTAAGATTTTCAAGCTCATCTATTAAGTATTCTTTTAAGAGAAAAAGACAAAAGAAATACAAAATTTTTTTTTGAGTAGTTTTCTAGTCTTAAAAACATGAGGCACCCATTAGTTCCTTATTTCCTTATTTCAGTGTGATAATTTCATGCATGCAATGTGTGACTTGAACACATGCATTCGCTTGGAATTTAGGCAGAAACCATGTTGTCAACTTGTTGACAAGTTAATTCCTACAACTTGGTATATGTTGAGGAGACTGCAAGTGCGGCAGCCAGAGTGAACCTTGAGCTTTAGAAAAATCATTGGTATGTTTGATTTACAAAGTTTGAGAGGCTTTACTTGGTATAATGAGATGATTTAATAATGTGTGTTTGCAATTATAAGCATGAAAAACAGCTCTGTGTTTCCAGGTTTCCTACCTGTCCCAATGAAAAATCAAGTCCTTGGTTTTACTCATTACAGATCCTGTATATTTTTACAGAATTTGCATTATGCAAGTAGGTCACCAATAACCTCAAAGTTTCTGTGCTGTTTGAATCCTGATGTGTGAACGGAAAATGGAAATTCATTTGAAGAGACGAGATTTGCTAAAGGGGTTTCGAAAAATAATGAAATTATGCTAAAGTTTGGTGCTGTACAGCATCCTTTTTTATTCTTTCTCTCCATTACTGAAACAAGCTTGAATGGTCAGCATCATAAATTATCTGAATCCACTAACATTAAATTTCTGTTAATTAAACTATTTCATAACTTCATCTACTGATTTTTATTAAGGTCAGCTCATATTTTTCATTTTTGCTTGATTAACATTCTATCTCTCCATTTACTAGATCAACTCTGAACTGTCAGTAAAAGGAAGTATTTCAAAGTATCCTGGTTGTATCTTTTAAATCCCCCCAGTCTATTTAACTGAATCCACAACGTATTTTATGTCAATAAGTGACAGTCTTTACAACCTCACAATACAGTCAAGGATAAAAAGTTACATGGATATGAAGTAAATGGATTTGATATATTGTTCTGTTATGGCAAGAATGAGTTACTGGTGTTTCTCTCAAGGGTTTGCTTCTGTGTTTTGTCTTATGCTACTGATGTATTTTTACATTATGTACTGCCCAGTGAGTTGTTCTGTGTTATCTTCTTATTACTGACTGAAACATAGCAAGTGCTGTGCTAAAATTTTATCATGTCAGACTGCATCAGGTTAGTGAATAGTCTCTTTGTTTGTTTTGTTGTACTGACCACAACCCCAAATTGTAAGAATAGGATAAAGAAATCCCAGCCTCAAAAAGTATTAAATATTATCTGAAAAAAGTGTTGTCTCAAAAAGAAGAGAGCCTGAGGCTGACCAGGTGGTTCATGTCTGTCTCTTCTCAGCAGACAAAAAGGAAATGTTGCTTTTTAGGATAATAAGGAGTAGGTGTGGAAAGATATATAACAAGTTTTCTGATTTGGGATCACTGACCTCTCTAAAAAATCTTTCCCGTATATCTTTTAATGCACTGATTATCATAGTTGTCTCCAGCTACTGGATTGCTTTGTAAAACCATATTTCATAAACGGATTAATCTGATAAAATCTGCTTTGTAAAGCATAAGTACTCGCTCTTTTAACCTATTATTTTTAACTATTACCTTTAACTCAGAAAAAGTTAGTACATTAATATGTGACACATTAATACAACCTGGTACTGCAAGCTGCAGCCACTGAGGTTACAGCAGGGACAGATGCTGCCTTGTGGGGAAAAGGTTAGGGAGGTAGGGTATCTGTGTCAAGAGGATGCTTCCTTTGCCAGACCACCCAGGGCAGGAGAAGAAAACATGTAGTACAGAGCTTTGGGTGGGAAGAGGAATTGTTCCTTCTCCCATTACAATGGCTACGGTCTATCATGTTTTTCTCCTGCTTGGCATTTGCTGACAAAAGAGGAGCTGGGACTGCTTGCCGGCTATGTGTGGAAATCCAGCTTACTTTAATTAGGATGGATTCCCTTCAGTGGGACGTATGCACGAGTCTGCATTTTCATCCAAGTTTTGCTGGGTAGAAACATGGGATGCAGGCCCACCACCTGCTATCTTAGTAACCCTTTTCCTTGTTCTTACATTGTTGGGTTGCCACCACTTCTTTTTTCCAAAGCATGATCAAAGTTTGTTTTGCAACATTACGGAACTGGAGAAGGACATCAGTTGGGAGAGCAACCTCTGCTGGTGATCCACAGAGTGGAAAGAGCATGAAAGTAAATGGGGTGGAAGGAATGAAAACGCCTTTGATTAATCTCCAACTTGAGGCAGAGTGAGGGATATGATTACATCTTCAGGAAGGATGAAAAAGAGACATTTAAGAAAGATTTAAATATCTTAAAAGCCATACCCAACAGAATTTGTCCAAGTTCTCTAAAGTGTACACAATAGGAAGAAAACAAAAACCACCTAGTGTAGAAGACACTAAAAAGTGGGACATCTCCCAGAATAAACCATACTATGTCTGCCAGGCAAAAGTATGAGAAAGGACATTGAACTGGTTTTTTTTGCATTACAATCACTTTGCATCATGCTGGATTGAACAGGTACAAAAAACAATGCCAAGAGTGTTCTGCTGCGGGGGTAATGTTTCCAGTCACTGATGCTCTCACCTGCTCACTGTAAGCATGTCAGAAGACTTCACTGCATCAGGGAGAGAGAATGGGCTTACATCCACCCTGATAAATCACGTGTGTATGAGAAACTCTGTTTTCTGTCTTTAAAGATGACTACTACCACTGGCAGTTTCTGCCACAGCTCAGTTATTTGCAAATGAAAACTTAAAAAGTGAAAGCAGGAAGAGTGATGCCACTGTAAAATTTACATTCTGTATCTCTTGTATCACAGAGATGTAGTGTAATCATTGAGACTTGTTCCTGTGTTGGAACTCTGAATGATTTGTAAGTTGGGATTTGGTATACTAAACCACCTCAGATGAGTAATAAAATTGAGATGATTAAATACTATGTACTTTTGTTGGCTGCTTTAAATAGGTAAATATTTGTCAGTAAAACTGTCCTTTTCCAGCATCTGCAGAAATATGCTGTGACTCAAATGACATTATTCTACCACCCACAGAATGCTTTTTCTCAGAGATCACAGAGATTAAGATGATAAAAACATATTCTAGTAATAAATATGTTAGAGGAACATTTCTATTGCAAGGATGCTAAATGTTGAATCAAAAAAACTTCTACCTTAAGCACTTTTAAAGATTATCTCCTTTGTTTTTTTATGAAGGTCTAGTAAAGAAAAGGATTTATTCAGCCTGCGTAGTATTACTTCTGAGGAATAAATATTTTTTCTCCATTTTCCTCCTGTTATCCAAGGTTTTGATCTCTTGCTGTGAATATTCATTTTCTATATTTTCAATTGTAGTATTAAAATGAATATTGTTATTCGTCTGTCAACATTTCATTTCATCAGCATGCCCCTTAGTGAGAAGTAGCATCTTGAGTGAATTTAAGACAGTTAGTTTTAAAAGCAGGTTTTCTTCCTGAAAAGAAAAGCTGTCTTTGTTTTCTTTAAGCTGATGTTGGTGAAACAGGTGTGCTCTGTACCTTATGCTTTGTGGCATTCACAGAGTACAATACATAAGAAAACCAGAAAAGAAGATAACTCCGATATGATAAAGGGTGTCCCCCAGGAAGAATATTAGTTCCACATACATTATATGCAGTCTTTTCCTTCACAAAGTGTAAGATAGGATAACAGATACTGGGAGATTTATACAATGAAAGAAATATCAGTTTTATATTTTGTGGGGTGATTTAGGTGAAAATGTCTGGTTTCACTCATCAGCTAAAATCACTAACATTCTGGATTTGATGGTTTGGAGATTAAGATGTATTTTGTGACTTAATAGATAAGGTGAAGTAGAAATATATGGGGCCACAGTATGGGGTTGTAGAATATGTCACTAGTGTTTTCTTAGCAATCTTTTAAACTGAGGTCACTGTCTTGCTATTTAAAGACTTTGTAAACATCATCCTCCCCTACTGAGCCTAAATATCCTAGTTCCTTTGGAAAGTAACTATCCTGTAAAATTCCCGAGTGATAACTCTTTAGCCAAGATTTGCTAGCTGCAGAACATGTCACCTACTGCTATACTAATACCTTCATAAATATTTCCCTGGTACAGGGCTGATGGTTATTTTACACTGAGAATATTTTTGCAGTGATCACTGTCAGGAGAGATAGGGTCTGATTAACACTGGTCACCTTTGCCAGCTGGATCTTTAATCACAGACTCTGCAATAAACAGAGAAATGTAATCAATAAAATTGCAGATACTATGAAGAAATATAGGTGGGGACTAAAAGTCTATTGATAAAATCTGGTGATTATTTCTCATCAAGACTTTAGGCTCTTATCTTCTTTATCTGTAGCACTACAAAGCAGAACTGAGTGGCCAATTATTAATAAACACTGCAAAGAAAAAACTAATGAAATAGATCCTCTAAGCTATGTTTCTTAAAAATTACTTTTATTTTCTTGATATATCTTTTTTTCTGTATCTATTTCTTCTGTTCCTTATCATGGGATCATTTGGTAGACAAATGAGTTATGCCCACTAATTTTAAATTTGCACCATTCCTCACTATAACTTTATTGCAACTTAACATTTCAGGTAACCACATAACTTAACGCCTTTCTAGAAGGTGATCAATTACTTTCATTTAACAAAGATATCACATATTTGTTTTGCTTTTCAATTAATAAATAATTTTTTTATCCTGACTGTTACAGTACATAAACTTTATATAAAACCACAATTCCCCACAATTTATAAAACCATCCAACTTCCCTATGTTTTCTTAAGCCTAAAATTTCTTTTTCCTCCCTCATTTTTTTGCAGGTCTTGGAGAAAAGAAACCCAACCTCAAACGACAACAACAAAATCAAATAAAACTTCCATGTATTAAATGTGGTAAATGAGATTTTGACTTACAACTCTTTTCTTTTCATAGAAGTTGCATGCAACTGTCAAGGATTTTCACTGAAAGAAAAATGGATATGTGTCTTAAGTTTGACTTCTTTATTAGCCAAAAATTTAGTAATAAATCTCTTTATGTAACAAATGCCCAAACTCAGATCATAATACAAAGTATACAGGCATCATGTATAGAATACATGTTTGAAAACTCTAAACCTAAAGCATCATTTTAAAGAAGAAAGTTTATCATTCAAATCACCTTTGAAACCAAGCAATGGCACCATTTCTCTTGATGATTTGGAACACATCCAATACTTTGATAAAAATAAGATAAATATGTTTACAGCTTCACAAATTCATGGTAAAGTGTCATTCTTTTCCAAAAACAATTTCGCATTGATAATCTAAGGTAGCAATTTGAGCACAAACTTCTTAGGGATGAGCATCAATTCTTTAAAGACAGTTACAGGCATATTTGCAGTATTCAAGGCAGTATTCAATACTTTGTCCTTAATTATTTTAAAAACAATATCCTATATATTTTAATATTCAGAAACCTTATACTATCTCTGCAGGTGCAAAGCAGAATTCTTTCTCATGTTATCTGTGCTTGCTTCCACATATACTTTAAAAAATATGAAGTAAGTTGTGGTTTTCAAATTCAGATGATCTGCCACTTTTATGAGAGCACATAAACATATTTCTAGATGCTCTGCAAAGGTATTTCAGGGATGAATTCAGGATGACAATGGAGTTAGTGAGTGAAATCTTTCTTATCCACCACAGCAGAAAATGTACACCGCATGGTATTCATCACACTCATTTTCACTCCAGTAATCACCCTGTATTTCAAAATGCCAGTGTAACTTTATTACCAACTGACAAAAAAAGGAGAAGATCATGTGGTGGACAGATAGCATAAGGGGTATGGAAATGTGCTCTTCAGCTAAATATTTGCATGTGCCTTACACATCCCCGGTGTTTTGACTTATGTTTTTAAGTCTCTTGCTTAATCCCTGCATTTTTGCAAGATGTGCATGGTTTAGTATTCAAGTGATGTTCAGACTCGTAGATTACAGGTATAATGCAGCCAAGCTCTGCCCCAAGCTTCTCTGACAAGATGGTATGAAATTTTTAGGTCGCATGCAGATTTAGTCCTTGAGTAGACGCACAGAGGGGAATTACTAGGACTCAGACAGGGCACGGACAAACACAACTTCAGGGGCTCCTCAAAGCTCTTGGCTGCAGCCCTGGGGATTAGGGGCATGACACTTCTTCCCTAACAGAAACAAGGGCTGCCAGCTGAACTGATTCGGAACCCTGGTTTTAAAAAATCTGAAAGAGTGCACAGACTCATTAGGAAGAGGAATGTGCAAATTCTAGCAATAGCAAGGAATCTTTTTGCATTTTCCTTCATTTTTGTTCTTCACCTATTTTATTCTATTGTCTGGTTAGATACTGAAGGTGCATTAGTCCATTTTATACATGTCAATTGTTCTAGTCGTTACTATCTATTGTTTGGCAATATGTTTTTTGCTGGTTATTATTATCTGAGTTTTCTCTGGCTATTGATTTGGAATTTTTCAGCAGCTGGAGTCATAAGACTTCAGTAAATCTAAACTGAAATCCAGACAAAAGGATGGTTTATGTATGCCCAAATGCAATCTACTGCACATGGCCAGACTGACTATGCAACATTCAGCATATTCATTTAAACATATGCAATTTGCATGCATCTAGTAAATTACAAGCAGGGACAGTATCTGTGAGGAAATCAATTCCCATAGTTCTGCTGAGATTAGAGTAATTTATTTTTTTTTTTAAGTCATGGTTTCTGGAAGAGCTTTGCTTGGTTTTTCAAGCTCTGCTTGGTTTTTTGAACTTTGCATTTTAAAAAAGGTATATGATGTAGGAAAAGCATCATAAGACTATTCTGTAACTCTTCTCTGGAAATAACAAATTTACAAAAGGATCTGCATAGTGAATGTGCCAAGATACCAAGGCTCACTTAAAATGACATTAAGATACCTGTGGTTTCTAAGGAGGTCTCCAAAGGCACTCTTAAGAATTGTGAGTTCTGTCAGCTGTGTGTTTTATTGTGGTAGGATTTATACTCACTTTAACTTGAAAGCAAGCAGCAGGAAGCCTTTCTAGGCAGACAGAAGAACACGCTTATTAAAGAAGCATAGAAAGGTTATGAGCTAATGCTTTTTCTTGAGTCAAGAAGGGTCCAGTCACTACATGTGCACTGAAAGACAACAGGAGCCAATAAAAAAGTCCAGAAAGAAAAGAAATACAGACAACTGGATTCTAGGCGTAGATATCACAGCATTGTTCTTCTACTCAACCTCAAAAAAAGTATGCACCAGTTTCAGGCGTCCCAAGCCAGTTTCATTGTTCCAGTTTCACGAGCTGCAAGAAAGCAGCCATTGCTGTCATGCTCACGACTCCTATAGCTGAGACCTATCCTATGGAAGAACAAAGAAAGACGGAGATGGGTGCCAAGTTCTTTTCAGAAATTTTCAGGATTTTATTTTTCTTTGTAGAACTTTATTTCTCACTCAAAGATTAGAATATCACATTGAGGACTCGGAGTTATAGAATAATATATGTTACAAGGGACCTCAGAAAGCCATCTGGCCCCACCCCTACTGAAAATAGCAGTAGTAAAGTGTAAGAATTCCAAATTTTTTTCTAACAATCATGAAAAACAATACAAATAAGCTTAATGACTTTCTGTACATCAATCTTTATATACAAAACTTCCACTGGAATTACAGATAACACAGAAAAATCTCTTTTACATTCTTTTCTGTTTATTCTAAAGGAATTGAGAGCTGACTTTTTCACTGCAGAGAAGCTTATCTTCAAAGATTTGAGGCTGAAAGTGACTCCACAGCCAGGAACTTCCAGGCTCTCTCTTCAGCACCTTCTCTTTTCTAGGGAATGAAGGGAACAACCCTGCTGTCTTCGCAAAGACACAACCCTAAGACTTTGTCAGATAACTGAAGTGTGTTAGTCAATTATCTGTGCCTTGTCAGGTTAGGCAAATGGTCTTTCAAAGGCTGCCTAGAGGCAACCGGCCACCTGCCATGCTGCCTTACATGCCCACGGGGTCTTATGCTCCTTCGGTGTCACTGGGGAACAAACCATCCATAAGAAGTGGGTAGATTGACGGCTCCTATACAAATATTCATCCCTTTATCTGCTGGGTTCTCACAATATCTCTGCTGTGTTTTATCTGCTTTGGAACTGATGTATTTTTAAGGGTCACAATTTTGTACTTGCTGCAGAGGAAACTGCAGTGGGAGCCCTTCCCACTCTTGGCACTTTTTTGAAATCTTAACATTAAGACTCCAAGCTCCGGAAAAAAAAAAAAAAGGTAGTGATATGGTTATACTAATGATAATTTTGCTGACAGAGGTGAAAATTATCAAAGGAAGATAAGTGGTAGCATTTTGATGAAGGGTTCATGTGAGGGTAATGAAAATAATCTCCAGAGAAAAAGGCATTCTCCTAAAACCTGTGAGCCTGGAAATAAAAATAAAGCATCTGAGTTGTTTAACAAATGCACAATTTTATAATTAAAGCCAGCTACTGTCTGAAGATTGGAGGGAGGCTGAACACAATACCTAAGTTTCACAGAAGAGTTAAAGGTAATGCTGGGAACTACAAAGCAGCACTGAAGCAGTACAGGAAAAGCTAGCTGCCACTAAATTAACCAACAAAGAATTGAATAAGGACAGATCAATACCCATAACTGATTTTTCTGTATCAAAATTGTAAATCAACAGAACTCCCTGAACATGAGCATTGTTAAGAGAATACAGTCCTTTTCTCTGTAATATCTGCAAAAAGTTTTCTGAAGAAAGTGGGGTAAACTTTGCATGAAATTTATTTTTTTCTCTCCCTAAGATTGGATTTGTAGCTTGCTGAACAGGAACATAAGGTTATTTATCTGAACAGTGTGCAGGTAAATATAGAAGAGAGTTTCTGTGAGCTTTCCTTAGGAGAAGCGATTCTTTTATTCCATTATATATGTGGGATTTAGTGTCCTGAGGACAGAAAAAAAACCAAAACTAAGACTTTTACACTGATATTAATAAAACCTTCTGAGTTTTGCCATTTAAAGGTCAAACAGACATGAGCTGTCTTGAATCAAACTAGAAAATACTTCTGGGACTTAGGAAAGTTTCCCTTCCATGGAATACTACTCAGTAACAAGTCAGAGGAACTTGAAAAGGAAGGATGAGAGGAAGGAACTGTACTTTCCCTTGAAGCAAAACATACTTTTAGAAAGAAATGACTGTATTTGTCGAGCCAGTGATCTTGTAGAATATGGTAATTCCTGTGAACTGCCCTGACTGTGGCAAGTGGAAAATCAGATAGCTTTTGACAATCTCTGTAACACTTGCAAGGTGTAATTGGTAGACTGGAGGTTTATGAGGGATTTACATGGCATGCACATTCAGTTGGGCTCTGCACTGCTTCCTGCTGGAGGTCTGAATTCATTGAAGACACTTTAGAAACCGGTACATTTTTCCCAATTCAAAGATATAAGCATTTACTTTATATTTAGGTTATCTTCTGTTCTAGGTACCTAAGATCAAAGCCAAATTAAGAATGTCACATGTGAATGGTCGTATCGGCTCGGATCAGAGGGTAGACCTAACAGGCTGTCCCTTCTCCAACCGTGGTCCAAAGCACATGCCAATGGAAATACAGGAAAGGGCAAATTTCTACAGATAATCTCTCATCTTGAGCATTTGGTTGCTCAAGTTATTCCTGAGCCAGAAGTCAGCTGTGTATTTAGCAATTCTCAGATAATTTCTTTTCCATTGCTTTGTCTAGTCTCCCCATGGACTCATGTAAATCTGGATTAAACATCCACAGGAAAAAAACCGTATTAACAATTCTTTTACATGCTATACAATACTCTATTTTGATTATGGCACATCATGCCCACCGCATGACAAGAAGGTGATGACATAATTCCATTTAGAGTACCAAAGAAAATGAAATTCTACTACCGTGTCTGAGGTGTATCTGCCTTTAATCCTCATGTTTCCTGCCTGTCTTTACCCAAGAATGTGGCTTTTCTTCTCTCACAGCCTTCCAGAACACAAACGTGTACAGGAATGAATGCAGCACTGCAACCTCCTCCTACTCTTCATTTGCTGATATTCCTAAAATATATTTTGATTTAGAAAACTAAAAAACCCAAGAAGACTGACAAGGTAAGCATGCCAAGAAATAAAAGAAAATTTGCTCTCCAGTAAAACTGTAGCTATTATCATAATGCATATTCCAAGTCAAGTCTAAGTTGTCCCGTATTTTTGCTGAATGTATCAGCTTGTGTGACTCGTTAGGCTCCCATTCATTATGGAAATAGACCAGTAAATTACAGCTTTTGCAAATGCAATCATTATAGCTGTAACTTACAAAATATATTAAGCCCTTTGATCTTTGTCAGAGAACATATCATATACTTTTAAACACATTGCTCGGAAATGGTAATTTAAAAACTATAAACCTTACATTCACAGCTTTAATGCATATATTATGCTGTACATTTATATCAGAAATAATGTCCATATTCTGTCTATTGCATAATATTGCCTTAAATTTCAGCTGAACAGAAAAAAAATGATACTGCAAATTGATAAAATATGAATGAAAATTGTCACCAATGAATACCCGTGGGTTTTTGCATTACTCAGGACTATGATCTAGATAAAATTAGTTTTTTTTCTTGTAATAATGTATTGCAAATTGAATATTGTTAACTCTGTGATATTGCTTCAGTGTACTCTGTAGTTCAGAATTTTACATATCCAGGTTTAAAAGTAAATAATGTTTCTCAAAAATATTAATCTACAGTCAAAATACTGTTTGGAAATTAACACTTTTTTGACTTTGTGTATCATGTGCTTTTTTTGCTTCAATTACCTTCTAATGATAGTAAGATGGTGCCCGAAAGCAAGGATAAAAAGATGCTTAGCCATTTTTAGGACTCTTTAAAGTAATCTTTACAGTTTATGATCAGAACAGATGTGGCATCTTACTTATAGATTACCTAGAAAGGAGGAGGTTAATAAAAGTATATGTTTGAATACGAAACTGATCTCGTACATGTTTGTTCTTATGAAAAATGGCATTTGCTCTTGAAAGATCTAGTATAATGTCAAAACCCTGCCTGAGCTGGAGACTAGTCACTTAGAAGGATAGAATAATAATGGCATAAAAGAAGCAGTACATAATACTGAAAATGCTATTCCTTGGTCACTGTAAGATCTACACAAATACATAAACAGTTGGATTCTGGAACTTTACCAACAATTATTCAAGCTTTAAAAATGTTTTGGACTTCAGTGAAATTGAGCATAAGTACAGATTTTGCCTGTGTATGTGCACTTTAGTCTGATGTTTTCACTATTTATTGTAATGAAAAGCTAAGATCTTAAAAAATAATTTCATTTTTCCTCTGTTTTTTTTGAACTGGCATTTTCAAAGGAAATACAAAGTGAAGACATTTTACTTAAGAGATAATGCCACTGTGGTCCATTTTTTAAATTTAAAATGGGCAGATTAAATGGCACTACCTTAGATAAGTAGATAGAAAAAAAATTTTTAAAAAATTATTACTATGAACAACAGCTCTGGATTGTTCGCTGTAATCCTCACCTGAAAGGAGCAATGGTTCTGTCCAGATATTTTGACTTACCCATCCAGTTGCTGTGCATAAACTTCTAGTATTTGTTCACAAAAGGTTTCATAAAATGAACAGCTAATATTAAAAGCTGCTATTTGCCCAAAATAGCATAGCCTGCAGATTTCAAGAGCAACCACTACTGCTTATTGCTTATAATTAATATGACATCACTGATTACCACTTATAAACCTTTTTTATGGGAGCCTAAGCCTCCTATATTACGCCTAACTGAGCATATGGACCTTAGATCATTTTTTTGCCTTCTGTCTCTGAAAATTTTCAGAAGAAAGAAAGCTAGTAGTATTTCATTATTCTGTATATTTAGCAGGTCTGTTTTCTTGGCCAGGAGTCTGAAAACCTTTTCTAAGAGGACTTACCTAGCAGCTGTGTTGACAATTCTATTTTTGAGTGCAACTTCTAGAGAAGGTTAGTTTTTCACACCTGTGCCTCTGGAGCTCACTTTCTGGAAAGAACTGAGCTTTGCATTAATTTTGCAGCAAATACAATTCAGTACAAAGAAAAAACCCAAAGTTTCCCCTTCTAGCACGGACTGATAAGGAAGAGCAGCCTGTGCTATGTGGAGAAAGTTTTTCTATGAAAGCTCTGGACACAACAGGAAATATCAGTTAAAAGGCACCTTTTTATGGTACAATGTATGCCTTCATTGAACTGCTCTTTGGAAAGTTTTATTGGGACAAACTCATAGCTCACTTTCAATCAAAATGTATTACCTCATTACCATTCAATTAACCATTTCTGGACTTTTAAAGAACAATATCCATGTGGAGTAGACACCGTAGACCTAAAAAAAGAACAAATGTCTTCATGTCTGTCCTCATGGTTTTACAGTAAAAGGAGCATGTTCAGATTTCCCTTTTGGCGTGCAGAGCCTGGAGTGTGAGTGACTTGGTCCTCAGTATCAAGGATGTGTTCTGTACTCTAAATACTTTGGCAACCTGTGTGTGGATCGATCTTCCCCTAAACTTAAGGCAAGATCCTAGAAGCCCTCCTGCTCCCAGAGCTACAGCTTCCGCAGTGGTGCAGGGGCTGGTTGTGTGTACAGAGGCAGCCATCGTCTGCCTGCAGAAACAGCTGGAACATCAGAGCCACTTCACCAACAGAAATTCTATCGGACATCTGAGAATCTTAGTGATTATTTCCTCAACCCGTGAAACATTCTTGCCAGAAATCCATTATGTGAAAGCTGCAAATCTACGGAGTGCATAGGTTTAACGGAGAATCGAGAAGTCAGCTTCTCTTTTTTGTGAAGCTGAGTTATGGAGCATTTTGACATTTGCCAAAGCTTTATTGTCAAGTCAGGTGAAAGATGCTTTTGTCTATGCAGTGCCCTTAATACCCATGACAACAAGGAGAGCTTTTTGATAACACCTGAAAATAAATCAGTGTATCTTTCAAAGTAACATCATTTATCCTGTTTCTAATGGGAAATAACTCAAAAAACATGAAAAAAGGAGCAAAACTTCCTTGTACAATCTCAATCTCATGCCTATGTACTACACACTATAATGTTTAAGATCTATAATCGTGTTTTTCCACTATGTCCTTGTCTTGGTTTGAAAAGACAGGAGTCTGCTAAGGAAGGCAGGAGCTTCTCTTGGAAGAGAGAAATGCACCCCCCTTCCCTCCGAATTAATATAATTCTGAAATTAAGGAGCTTTTAGGCAATGGTATGAGAGAAAAAAAAAGAAAATAACAGTTCTTTATTAATATAAACAACAACAGTAACCACTGACAGAGTCAGAACACAACCTGACACCCTGTTCAGGGTGGTGGTAGCAGTCCAGATGAAATGGTTCTCTGAAGCGCTGATTGGGTAGAAAGAAAAGGTCCTGGTGGTCCAGTGAAAGCTCTTGTCCTCTGGAGATCCAGTGGGCCAGAGCTCCTATACAGTCCCAGAGTCCACCTTATATTCAGGTGGGACTGCTTGGCTCCTTCCCCCTGGGTGGAGCCTCTTACAATGGGATGAGATGACTCCTGAGTCATGTGGTGGGTTCTCAGTGGCCCATTAGCAGAAACAGTAGGCCCCCGGATAGCAGGAGATAACAGTGCCCCAGCTGTTTCAACGGCTGTGAAGGTGGTAATAGAATAAACCTATTTTTAACCTAGGACAGTCCTTGAATCGTTCAGAGCTCAAGATGATGGCTGCTTCACAAATGATGCAGCAATTCAACACTTGTTTTTTTCCTTATTGTTTAGAGATTCCATAGGTCCTATACTGCACACCTTAAAACTGTCTCAGCCATGTGAGGCAGAGTATTCCAGTGGATGAAGGAAATAATGCTGGCTGCTGCTACACTTTCTATTGATGTTTTTATTATGATTGGGCGTGAATGATTAGTTTTAATTTCTTTTTTATAGGAGTATTTGGAAAGAAAGGCTGAAAATCACGTCTTCTACATTTTTGGCAGATCTCTAGGGAAAACTTTGTAGGCAAAATCAGTCGGTAGAACTTGACATGAATGAACACCTATTCGGAATAATTTGAGAAAAAAAAAGCCCACTTGTGACTAACCTGGCCAGCAGATGCATTGCAAAGTCTTCATTCTAAGCAATCATCTATGTTACTACATCGAATGTGTTTGGTGAAGGGGGCTCTCCAAGATGGTAAAAGATTGATTTTCAGTCTGACTGCCAAGTAAGAAAAACATTAAAAATTTATTTTTCAGTGCTGTTACATCTTTCCACAGAAATACAAAAGACACAAAAACTTTCCCTGGTGATCAAAGTATTCCATGTAACTAAAACAAAACGTTTCATTTTCACGCCAATGCAAATGAATTGAGTTGTTGAAAAGTGTTCCTACCCGAAATTAATGTGGGAAAAGCCAGCCTTTTACCCAACAACTTAGAGGTCTGAGCCCTCACCAATGCACAACAAATCAAAATCAAGTCCATCTCTACCGGAGGATGCTTTAAGTTGGAAGACGCTAATCACCATGTCAAGGAGAAGGAAGGAAGACTTTAAAACAAAATTAGAGGTCTTTTCATCAGTTGTGAAACACACCAGTTTTCAGTTTTATTTATACGGTTCAGCTGAAAAAGGATGGGTACAATGTGACCACCTCGAACGGCCTCCTAGCACGAGTCCTGAAATAGGAGAGCTTTTAGCTCATGCCTATGATGTGCCTGGCAGAAGGTGTTATGTTTCTAAGGGATTGCTAAAGCCACTGGCTTAGAGCGCGTTCCGACCTGGGCTTTCTTTGGAGCTCTTCCACTTTGTAGAAAATTAATTACATGCATACTGAGAACACACAATGATTCTCCCATGTGATGAGTAGGAGATTTGTTGAAGCCGTAGAAATACCTGTGTTTAAACGTGAGCTCCTGGGAGAGTCAGGCATTCCTTCCACATTCAGGATGGCAACACAACTGGCTGTCTAGGCCACTTACATCTGAGGGAGGATTCGAAGGTGGAAATAAGCCTGACTTTCCCATAGCAAGTTTCCCATGTTATATAAAGGTTGTATCACGCTGTCATTTTCTTATGTAAAAGTGCTAATAATACTAACAATGGTATGAATTCAATTGGTATTTGCAAAAAAATGCAGGGATGAACATGCTCCATTTTTTTTTCTGGCAGACTTACATTTTTCTTAAAAAATAATTACCTAGAGGCACCCCTGAATTAACCACAGAATATCTTTTGCTCTTTCACGATGATTTGTGCACTTCAAAACACTTTGCTGATTTTCTTATTTGCATATTTGAATCCGTGTCAACTAACTTTCCCGTAGGTTGGAGAAACGTTGAAGAAGATTGGACTGTGGGGGTGTCTGTCATGCTCAATATGTGGTACGGTACTGCTCCGCTTTGACCACAGCATAGAAGCCAGTTGGAGCAATTCAGAAGAAATGAGGTACGTGTAACATTTGTAACACTCTTCCGATCCTATCTTGGAGAGAACTGTGCGTATCTTACACACCCTCTTACACACAGATCTGTCAAAACTTTTCCTCAGTAAATACACAAACTCTGTCTAACTTTTCACTAAGAGGGGGCACTAACATGTACTAACAGCTTGTTATTTGTAGCGGGCCAGTAAGACAGGGAGTTCTCTATTTGTAGGTTGTTATAGGGGGGCCTACTTGCATCCTGTCCTCTGTCAGAAGAGGCTGGGTGATAGCACTTGACACTGTTACAATACACGCAAACACTGCTTACCTGCTGTGTGCACAAGCAGTGTCAGAGCATCCTCACTCGGTCGGGGGTGGGGAAAAAGGAGACGGAAGAAGAAGGAATGACAATGCCAAAGAAGTAAAACAGGAAGGGAGGCTGGAGGAACACAGCACCACGTGCGACCAGGCTGCATACACTGACCCAGGCCCAGATCTAGCTCTGCAGCTAATGTGACACCACAGCAGTATTGGCCCCTAATAATTTCTGTCTAAATTTGAAAGTATCCTGAATTATCATAGTGTCATGATACTGCTCTGTGGCTCCTGATTAGTCAGTCTTCAAGTTCATGGTCTTTTATTTCTTCTGTTGCACCTTCTTCACTTCATCCTGTGTCTGACATCTTTCTTTCTATACTTTGGACAAGCTATCACACTTCTCTACAGTACTCGTAAAAAGCACTGCAATATCTTTTAAAACTGTAAGTTTGGATTTTGCTATCAAATACTTTACAGAACATTCTTCTCTTTCCCTGAGCCAAGACCAATTCACCTTGCAGGAATTTTCTTCACTTCCCCCATTCAGTTTTTTGCAGATGCTCATTTGCAGAAAGGAAATTTATGGTTTTGTTCCCCTGCTCTCCTCTCCTACGTTGGCAGGAATTATCCAGGTCAAGGACTATCTTTCTTGTTTTCTCATTCTTTGTGCGATGCACAGAAACATCTTTCCTTCTCTCTTTCCTTTAGACGATGGAAATAGCTTGTCAGCTCAGGTATTTATGTGTGCAACAAATAATAATTAATGGAAAAGAAGTATTGAAGGGGCCCAGTCCAACTCTGGAACTACAGAGAGCAATACTGCCAAGGAGTAGTACCTTTTTGACATCTCGTTAGCAGGGAGTTTGTAATTTTTGGGCTAGGAGCGGCTGGATTTGTGATGAGGAGGAAGTTTTCGGGGCTGAGGGTGCTCTTCCTTCCTTCTGCCAGCAAACAGCGATCCACGCCAGGATTTGCTTTCTGCTCCTCTATTCTGTATTTCGGCGATGCAATGTGTAGCACGTTTCTGTGTGTGTGTGTGTGTGTGTGTGCGTGTGCGCGTACACATGTGCGGCTCTCCCTCGCTGTGTCTTGTCTCCAGGATTTCTCCCTGCCTGGCTCCGGAGGCTGCTCCAGCGCTGCGCGGAGCAGAGGTTTCCCCGGCTCCCGTAAATACAGGCACACGCATCCAGTGCACCACACGCACGCACACCACACACACAGACAGACACACACACACACACAGAGGCACACAGGCACGCTCCGAGCCGCTGTCCAGTCCATCCCCACGCCGGCTGCTTTCCCCACCGTCTCCATCCAGCCTGGCAGAGGCGGCGGGCACAGCTCCGCGGCGGATCGCGCTGACGCTGCCCCGGGACTCCGCTCGCAGCAACACGCCCGCGGTTTCAATCTTCACAATCTACAGACAGATTTTTACCCTCTTTTTTTTCCTTTGCCTTTTTTCTTTTTTCTTTTGGTTGTGGGGTATCTGGTTGTGGTTTTGGGATTTTTTAATTTTTTTTTTTTTTTCCTTTTGTCGTGGGGCGAGCGCTCTGCGTTTGGAAGAGGAGCCGGGGGGACAAGGCTACCGCTCTCCTGCCCCCGCCGTGCGCGCATGTGTGCGTGCGCGCGCCCATCTCCCTCCCGCCTCGCAAAAGTTTGCCTGGGCGGCCGGGGGGCTCCCGGGCCGCCGCCCCCGCAGCCGGGGGGCGCG
>VZTF01005908.1:1327709-1427559 GCA_013397755.1 Cnemophilus loriae
AGAATGACGGGGACGCAGGCAGGCTCAGCCGCGGTTCTGTTCGCCGGCTGAAACTTCTTGAGAGTTGCAGCCGGGCGGCGAGAGGCAGCAGGCAGGTCCGCAGTGCCGGCTGCCCCCGCTGCCGCGCTGTGCGGGGGAAAAAACTTTGTCCTCTGCCCGCGGGCACAGGGCACGAAGGAGCCGGCGGAGGAGGAGGAGGAAGGCGAGGAGGGCAGTCCTGCTCCCCTCCCGCACCCCTCCGCGGCCCCGGGCCGGGCGGGTCGCCCCTTGGAGGCGCCGCTGGGCGCCTCCGCCGCAGCACGGATCGAGCAGAGGCACCGGCTGCCGGGGAGAGGCACCCACACACATCCACACACACCCGCCCGGCAGCCTGTTACTTGGCTCTTCCGTCTGCTGAAACATGCCTACAACAGGTTATATCGCAATCCGCCTACGAAGGTGTTGGGAACGGTTTTTTGTTGTAATTCTGTTCTCTCTACTTTTCCCTACAACCTTATCAGCTGTGTATCTTTAAGACTGGATAAAATAAAAATACATTTGGGGCTGAAAATCATTTAGCAATCAAAGAGCACCACAAAAAGAGGGGAATTATACGTGACGACATGAGCCGGGGCTGCTTAAATCGGACTGCTTGAGCCCTCAAGAAAGGTTTATGCTTCGCCACTGGCACTTTGCTGTTAGGTCCTGCTATTTGTAGAGTGAATTAGATGCTCCTCGGTTTGCTCACTTCCTCTTTAAAGTTGGAAGCAGTAGATTTATCTTCCTTGAGGTGAAATAATGCCACAGTTATTCACTGTACAACATTTAGCACTTTACATGAGGAATGATAAATGTGGAAAATCTCAGGACAGCGAGGCTGTAGTTCACAAAGATACGGGGAAGGTTGTTCCATGTTGTGCCTTCATCCCTCAGGCTCACTGATTCTCTGGTCTTTCTGTGCTTTTCCCTGTAATTTATATTCAGGTTGCTCATCAGTTATATGAAATCATGAAATCTCTCCTGTGAGCCACAGATCCTTTGAATATGCAGTCATGCTTTCCCTTTGCTCGCTGTTACACTAGCTGCTTTGAGACAGAATGGTAGGATATCCTCTGTTCCATTAAAAAAAGAAATTCCAGTAAATTTCAGACTTCTGATAACTTTGAGTAAACACTTGTTGCTTTCAGCTCACAGAGAAGTTTTATTGTTTCATATATTTTCTGAATGTACAGTGCAAAGTCAACATGCAGTTTTTAAGTAAGCCCAGCATTTGCAAGTTTCTGTTGACATGTCTCAGTACAGAAAGACTCGGAGTAATTCAATGTTTAATAGTAGTTCAATACAAAATTACTCCACAGTTTCCTGCTAAGTTTCATAAGTAAATCTACTTTTGTGATTAATTACGTGATTTATGGGAGTATGAGTTATTTTTTCTGAGCTTTCTGTTGAAGTAGTTTGGGTTTTTTGTGGTTTATCTGCTTTTTTGTTAGTTGGTGTATCAGCTTTTGAGCAGTTCTGTTTGTAGCTGTTCAAGTGAGTTGTTGGAAGACTAGAACTGCTTTAAAGTGTGTTTCTGAGTGTGCTGTTCTTGTACAGTGCTGCAAGGTGGGGTAATAGCTGTTCATGCAGCATGGGCTCTTGTTAATGTTAAAGCTCTGTATTTGCTACGTGGTGCGATGTTGGAAGTGTAGTTAAAGCAATCAATGTACAGGTTTGAGAAGTTTTTTTCTTCTTCTTTTTTTTTTCATTCTGTCATTTTTCCGTCATACTGACTTGGTTAGGGAAGCAATTTGTTAGTGTTACAGAAGTGTAGTCTGTCAAAGGCCTCATGTTTTAAGGAGTTCAAAGAACTTTAATTGCAGTCATATTTCTGAACTAACATTGTGTTTTCAAAAGATTTTGCATCAATGTCTTGAGAATATGATGATAAATAATAATACACAGTGTGGTTTATGTGTTTTGATTTAACAGTAGTCATGTTTTTTGTTGTCTTTTGTTTAAAAGCTATTTTCTAGCTACGACTGTTGAAATGGATAAACTGAAGACAGTGTATGTACTGAGGCAAAGTGTGTATGTACTGATGTAAAGAGCTGAATAATCTGTTTAAATTATAGAGTCTATGGACACAGAGGTCTCTCTCTGCTGAATGGAACTGCAGTGCAAGAGACTTTTTAGATAACTTTTGTAGCATTATTAATACTGTCACTCACTTTTGCACAGAGAAGATAGAAGGTACAAATTAAAATAGTTGTCAGTTTTTGCTCTGTAAGGCAAGGTTTTCCTACAGTATTTTGTTGCATATTAAATATGTTGAAGTTGGCAGTAGTGTGACTACAGTTGTTCATTGTACTTTTACAACAATGCTGAATTGTTCTATGTAATTGTATAGAACTTATTTGTAATCAGCCTTCTGTGTCTGACGTCTTGTCTGATCACCACGTTCTGGTGCTGTGACCTTCACTGGAGTACAGCATATAAAGTTGTTTTCTGACATAGTTTATCAAAGTAAGTCCTCAATAAAGGAACTTTGCCTGGGAATGGGGGGCAGAGGAAGAAAATTTGAAGTATACTTAATATGCTGCTGCGGGCTTAATTCTGTGCATCAGTCGCATGCAGGGCAGGTAGCAGGAGCTTGCAGTGCGTGCTGGGCTGTCCTTGTACAGGGCTCCTCTCTGGGAGCTGCTGTGGAGTATCCTCTGTGTTAAAAAGAGTTCCACTGTGAGACTCAGGTTGCCGTGACCCAGCAGTCATGAGTGTTAGTGGAACTCCTGAGGACTTTGCAGGAAATGTTTTGCTGTGGGAAGATCTGTCATTTGAAAGTCAACACACAAGGGAAAAATCATAGAATGTATATTTTGGCAATACTTGTTTAACTCCAACCATGCCTTCAGTAACTTACGTCATCGTAGAGGAAGCCATGAAAATGAAACGTCAAAGTTAAATTTGGATTGTGCCCTTGCCTCAGAGTTTTCTGAGTGAAAGTGAATGTCTAACTGTTTAAAGTAGTGGGTGTGTCTGCTTTGTGCCTTTCCACTTCCAAGGTGAAGGCTGTGGGGGTTTTGTGTGTTGTGGTTTTGCTTGGGATTTGTTTTTTGTTTTGTTTGGGGGTTTTTTTACTATTTGCTGAATAATAGTTTATTTAGATAAAGACTAGAAGTGTTCTGGTAAAGCATCCAGCGGTAAAGATGTTGAATTCTAAATGCTGCATAAGAAGTACGTGAACTTCATTCTCCTGCACAGATGATGAACGAGGTGAGATTCTGGCAGCACAGTCACCATAGTCAGAGTAACTGAAATGAAAGCAGAAGCAAACCCTTCATTTTGAAGGTCAGGAGTCACTTGAAATTATGCTTTGATGAATAGGCTTTATACTAGCATAATACAGAGGTGTTGAATGAAGCAAGCAAGCGTATATAACACAGTTGCTTGTAACTCCTAAGTGGTAATAATAATTACAACTTTAATAATAATAACTTTAATAATATTAATAATAACAATAACAGTAATAATACCTCAGTAGTCACCCATGCAGTTGAGCTATTAGTCCATGTCAGATGTTCCCAAGATACTCCTTCTGAATGTTTTGCTTTCGTACTCTAAAATGTAGTAATAGATTGACGGAATAGGGAGAATCCTCCTGACTGAGTCTGTATCCAAGTACCTGTTCATTAATACCTTTTTTTACTGTTTCTCTGCTGCTGTCACTGAGAGCTGTGTGAAGAAAGTGCCTGTAGACCAGGAGGTAGATAGGGATTCACAGACACCTTGTGTGGTTGCCTCAGCAGTGTTAAAAAAGGAATAGCCTTAATAAAATAAATACTATGTTCAGTGCAAATTTGTGAAATCTGTATTGGGCCATTAGACATTAATTCACTCCTGATCTCCATGGTGGCAGTGAAGATGGACGTGGAATTTCATGTAAACTTTACACTTTCTGTTTTAGCACTGTTGTAGTTGTATCCTCCACATTGTGTGTGACCCCCTCTCACCTCTGTTCGCAGTTTCAGCAATTGCAGCATCAAGAGTCTCCCTGGTCACCTCTCCTTATGGCCTCCCTTATTTTCCAGTTGTGGGTGCATGGTGCATGCTAATAAATTGGCATGTGCAAGTAGGTAGGAGGAAGTGCAGCTTTCCTAAGACCTGTCTTTGCTGTCACTTCTGTACATATTTATTGGTTTGTGTGTGACTCATGTCATTAAAGGGAATACAGCTTATGTTTGCACATCTAAAACCTAAAGGTGATGTTTGTAAGATCAGGGCCTTTGAGAAGAAATAGCATGTTTTTAATGCTTATAAATAATTCAGTTTTGAATGAGAATTTTAAATCTCAGCATCTGGAGTTTCCCAGTGTGACTTTATGCTAGAGTATCTTGGAAAGAGGGACTTTAAAATAGAAAAGGCAATGCTTTAATAATTAATGTAATGATGAACTTCAGTGTATTGTCTCTAATCATCTCTTTTCATTCCGTTGTCAGTCTGTTTTATAATCAAAAAGCATACCTAAAGCTATAATATTTTCTACACTTCTAAGTGCTAATGTGTTAAACTGTTCTAATGCTGCATTAGTATTTGTTTCATCTTATGCTGTTCTGAAATACTCCTGAGATTAGGTGGTGTTCAGACACCAGAGGTCAAGCACTATGTTAAAAGCTCAGGCCATTCTTTTTATATTACTGCAATAAAGAATATATTCATTTCATTTATATTACCACTTGGCTCTCATAAAAGGTCAGTTTCAGCTGAATGTACAATTACTTGCAAATGGCAAATCTTATAACAAGCGATCAACAATAAAAGCTTTTCTGGGTAATTTCTCTTTAAAACTACTACCTGCCATTTCTTTTGAATGACTTGAGCATCTTGCAGTATCACTTGGAGATCTCTGTCTTATTCCCCATGATACATGTAAGAAAACTATGCATACTAATCTTCCTTTCTGCTTAGTAAAGTAAAAATGCATGATTACATTAAAATTTCTGGTTGAAATAACAGGCTTGGTGCTTAAAACTCCATTATGGTATCAAAGTATCAGCACTCCCATTGCTAGCAAAATGAAATTACTTTTCTAGTGAACTATGACTGTATGTCCCCCTTTGTACCTGGTTAATGGGTGCTATCTCCCTGGGAAGGGAACCCTCATTCTGTGGTTTTGACTGTTCATGCTACCAGGCATAATTATTTTAGCAGCTTAAATATGTGTAAAAGAATTAACACTTCTCCAGAAATTCCTAAGAATAGCATGTAAAGAAAGGTTGGTGTTTAAAGGCAGAATTGTTATTATGCTAAAGAGAGAGAATACATTACAAGATGCAAAAGGAATTTAAAATGTGTTGCAGATGGCAAGAAAACATATGCTGGTAAAATTCGTAGCACTTTATTCCTCTGTATGTAAAAAAGGCCTAAAACCTACTGAAGCCAAGAATTGTTTTCTTCACTACTTATTGCTCTAGACCTCCAGCACACATCCAAAAAAATGAGCTTCCTTAATAAGAACATTTCTAGCTCTTGTTATAGGAGGCTGTCACAAAGAGCACCAGCTCTCTCCGACGAGCTTCTTTCGGCTAACGTGACCTTTTTCGTCCAGCAAAGTGGAACAGCAGCACTTTATTCTGTTGAGCGATTGTGGAACACAGGAGACACGCGGCATTTGGAGGCAGGTGCTGCCAAAGATGTGCTGGAAGAGGTTCCCTCTGACTGCACAGGCGACAGCAGTTTGGGTCCTACTGTGACACTCGCCCAGCAGAGCCAGTCTCTGTGAGCAAAGTCAGGGTTTGTGGATAGTGCTGGGAGGGCTGCTGTCCCCTCCACCCGCTGTGAAACCTGAATGCGCAGGGAGAGGCTCTGCAGCACAACCCCAGCTCTGAGATGGGATGGAAACCCGCTGACCACCCGTCCTGGTCCTGGTTTTCAGGGTTGGAGACAGGAGCTGCTTTCAGTGCATCAAAAAGAAGCAGCCAGGCCTGATACTCCTAATGCAAACAGCAAATTGCTCTCCAGCTTGTCTGGCCTGTGAGGTCTGTCACCTTGTGCTTGTAATGGCCTTTTAACTGTGTCTCCAGCTGAGCAGCAGATGTAAAGGGTACCAAGCATCTCGAGCTGTTTTTTTTTTCCCTCCTGAAAGAAGCATTTCTACAGATGCTCGACAAACGGTGGAGCCTTGGAGCTGCTCACTGACCTGTTGGGTTTAAAATAGCGGGGCAAATCTCCCCAAAATAAGTGAAAGTGTCGACTACTTTTAACAGGTGCTGTGTAGTGGCATTAAGTAAGGTGTGCTTACAGAATAGCACGTAGTATTTCTGTGTGTGCAAGTGTGTGCATGCAGAGGTAAAGTTACAGCTTTTACCTGGAGTGGCTTCAAAGTCACATTTAAGGACTGAAAGAGCTGGAGAAGTTGGTCATTACCAGAATAGGTGTTTGCAAACCAGGTTGACACTTTGTTTTATGGGCCCCATCTGACCAACACATGTGCAAACACACATGTATGCAAACATATGCACAATAAAATACTACACAGGGCTCACTTCATATATGTCAGAAAGATCAAAGGCTAAGTCAACCATGCTAATCCTACTGTTTGGGGAGTCCAATTAGTTCAGGCTTGATGCTTGACTGGGCAGTAGGTCATATAACCTGCCCTGTAAGTCAAAAGTTAGACGTCTCTGTTTCCAGAAACAGTTTCTTTGCCAGTCTGTGCAGCTCTTGACATATCTATAATGGTAGCAACATATTTCTTTTATGTTTTTAGGCATGTCCCTGTGGTTCGTGTGTTTAGTTTCTAACATGCTAGAGACTGCAGGAACACCTTTCTGGCATTTATATGAGTTGGTCTTGAAGGGAAGGCAATGCATGGGGTGAGGCTTTTGTACATCTCGGTATCAGATTGTAGTACGCTACAGGGGGAGGATGCATGTGGAGACTGCTGTGGCTGGAGAACTGTAGAGGTATGTGGAAGTACTCCAGACCTGGCAAAATACAGTCTGTAAATGCCTCACTATGGTTCTTGTATCAAATGTCTGTGGATGGCTTTTGAGTTATGCTTGGTGTTCCTTATGACCTTGGAGTTTGTCTTTGAGAGCAATAATTAACACAGGAAACTAAAATGGCTTTCTTAAACAGAATTTATGTTTTAAGAAGGGAAGTATAACAGTGGGGAACGGGTCTTTCTGTGCAGTTATCCTACCAAAAGTACAACAGTGGTGACTGATGGTCACATGGCCAGGGAGGCTCTTGTCAGATTCTGTGTACATTTCCTGTAAGTTCTTTTCAGTTCAGGGTTCAGGTTTCCCATCTTCAGGAAATGTTTCTCTGAGATGCTGACCTGAACTAGAAAACTGATCTGATAGCTAATCCACCAAAAATGATCTTGAAGTTGCTCAAGATGGCATGTGTGTACCTGAAGTCACGATGAGAACACGGAACTCAGAATCCCATGGTGTCTTTCGGGTAGATGTCTTACAGTTCTGTTGAAACTGCTAGAGAAAGGTTGTCCATCTTTTCTCGTGTGTCATTGAAACACAGTGTGGCAGTAGTATAGTGTTCTTAGCAGTATAGTTGAGAAGAAACTATTAGCAGCTGAACATTCTTGGCTATTATCCCCACTTCTGTGCTTGGCTTTTTAACTGCATCACCAAAATTTTACAAGCCATGCTAGCAAACTCATCTGTTCTCCAAAACTGAAGGAGCTGAACACTTGCCTGGGATGAGGAAGTGTACTGAGAGGGCTTTACTACCTTAGGGAAACTCTTGTTTGTTACCATGTCAGTGTGTGATAGTTAATGTGGTCAGTTTAGTGGGTGTCTGCTGATTTTATGGCATGTTGAATTTGGGGGTTAGGAGGCAGATGGATGAGGTTGTTAGACCTCATGTTTATATACTGTTATTTATTGCTGTTTTCACATTTCAAATCTTTTCTATACCTGAGAGTGCCCATTCCCAACTCTGTGCACCTTTGATCTTACAGTTGCGCTCACAGTAGCGCTGAAATAGAGATTGTTAAAAGCAGTGGCAAAATGCTTCTTTGTATGTCATGAGTATCCAGTTGTCAGCCATCAGACTTCAGATGTTGAACAATTTCTAAATGCCTTCCATTTTCTAAGTACCCTTGTTTTTAAATGAGTGCTTGTCGTTAAGAAGCTTAAACAATGCAGTGACAAATCAAAGGCAAGGACTGATGAACAGCAGTGTCCAGTGGCTCAACCAGATCTGTTTTCTATGTTTTCTCTTAAACTGATGTAGTGTTTCAGAGAGAAAGGAGCTGTAAATACAAACAGCGACTTCATCTTCTTTAGTTACACGGAAGTGATTCACAGCATAAACACAAAATATAAATATTTAGTTCTCCGATACTAACTTTTGGCTTTACAACTTTAACATATAAGTTAATACTGCATATGAGCAATTTAGGCTCCTTGGATGAGAATAGCTAGATATCATTTAATCTGTCAGCACCATCTCTGTTGTAGAGAAATATGGAAAATACCTCTTGAACAGTTTCTCACTCAGGCCATTTTCCCTTTAACCAGTTAGAGTCATTGCAAGTTACAGTATTCTTATCTGGTCCAAACTTTGCATAGCATGCATGTATTTAAAACTGTTTCAAAAATTTGATGCCAAAGATGACTCACAGTAAAACCTTCCTTAATAAAACAGTTGTTATTTTTTGAGGTAGTCTATCCTTGGCTAGCAGTCCTGTTGCAAAATAAAGCAGGGAGGACAGATAATGCAAATCAAAAGTGCAAAGTAAGTCGTGTTGGCACAACAGAAGTTTAGGTGGTTTTGAGCAGAAAATCAAAATCTAATTTAAAAATGAAGATATTTAAAAGAATGGCACAGGGGATGTTTATTTATTGAATTGGTGACAAGCAGGAGCAATATTCCTTGACCATTGCTGTTCCAAGAGATGGTCTTTGTGCTGACTATGGCCTGGCAATAAGCACTGTTAATGGAATACCTGGAACATAACTAAAATTCACTGATTAAAGACAAATACCTGTCTTTGCCATGTAGCATGGCTGATAAAGTGGAAGGACTCCCACAAAGGACTTCCTGAAACTGAATGCTGAAACAGTGATTAGCTTGTTCTTAAAGCTGATCTTCAGAAGTCCTGTACTGTTCTTTGAATGAGAACTCCAAAGCCTCTTTCTTCTATAACTACTGAGACAGCATACTAAAAGCCATGTATGAATTGATTGTAGTCAGATTGTCTCTGAGGCATGTGCACACTTCTGTTATTAGTTTTTTGAGTTAAAGACCCCCCCAAACCTGATTTTTGCCTGTCTGTCTCCACTGAATGCAGCCGATGGAGAAATTTGATTGAGAATTAATTGCAGGGCTTTTTTTTTTTACAAAAGTAAATAGAGCAGTAAATGATCAAAATTCAAAATCGCAATTTAATTGTGAGAAGCACTGAAGAAAAGCAAAGAAGGAACAGTCCTATCTGCATAGAGGTTCCATTTTACATTTATGCTGGTATTTCTTCATAAGACTTACAAAATCGTAATGTCACAGTTATGTACATACTGTTTAAACCTTTCTCTGTTACATAAACGTCAAACGTAGTACAAATAAATCTGCTACTTATTTTTTTAGTTGTCCTTCTAAAAGATGCCTGCTTCATATCCTGGTGAGATTCAACAGTAATTGATGGATCTTTTGTGGATGCGTCTTTGTACCTTGTTAATTAGTAATTTAGAGTTTGAGTTTGCTTTTTAAAGCAGCTCCAGCTGGACACTGTAAATCATTGTCTAGAGCACAGTCTATGCTCGGTACAGAAACTGGCCAAACCACAAACTCTTTCCGCCTCATATACCAAAATCTGGTTGCTGGCGAATACTTAAGCGCATAAATACAGATCATTGCTGAAGTAAAGCTTTTCCAGATCTGATGAACGTATGTAAATTGCTCCTCTCACAGTCTGCCCAACAGACTAATTCTGTCTCTTCAGCCTAGAGGAATTCATGGAGGTATTATGTCCACTTTGTGTGGACAGACGTATATACGTTCATAAACCTGTGTACCCAAAGACCTCCTTACATTCAAAAAGTCTGCTGAGATTGTGTCACATTCTGAGGTATATTGTAACACTGTGGATAATAAGTGGATTATAAATTTGGATTATAAATGAGGTCCAGTTGTCTTTGTAATAGTTGCATAGTCATTGTTAGTTTTTTACTTCTTCAAGTATTCTAGAGTAATTTCCATTTTTCAGTGATAGGATGGTCACTGCCATTACCTCCATGCCTAATGAGCCTCCAGGTAAATCTGGTTTTGGCCAAAGAGGAAATGCTACAGGAGTTCCCTGTCTTTTTCAACTGCAAGAAGAGCAAAAATCCAAGTCAAGATGAAGCAAATTCTATACTTAAGAATGGATTCATCCAGATTTTATTCTGTAATGCCAAACAAATCTGATATCAGTTCATAAACTTCAGTTGGGTTAAAGAATCATGTGTGTCACTTTGCTATTGATTTATATACTTTTAGGTTATTTTTTATAGTCCTTTCACCATCATTATTACATTTATTGTACAGCACAGACAATAAACCTTTCTAGAAAGACTAATGGCATTGGAAAATTAGGATCATCTTCATTTTAATGGCTGATACCTAAGTGCTCATGTTTTTGTTCCATTCTGTGGCTTGCCTGATGTTCGGAGCTGATCAACCTGTTGCATCCAGTGACTGTTCAGATGAGTCATAAGGAAAGGACTGATGTAGGAAAATAAAACTTCTCAAAATGGAACTTAAGGTTTCTACACCTTTGTGTTAATCCAATATAGAGATACAGAGGTAAAATCTTAATTAGTTAAAATGGGCAAACATGAGATGAGCTGTTGAAAATTTTCAACAATAAGCACCTTGGGAAGTTGATACTAACAGCTAGCAGCCACATTTTCTGATTAATACATATTTGTATTTTTGACATGCTCATATGAAAGGCAAATTTGTAAACATTACTAATATTTATTCCACAAATATTTGTCTCATTTTTATTTCACCCGGCTGTGATCTGCAAGTGCTAATCATTGCAGCTCTTTAGAGCAAAGGAACTTACCAAGTTGTGTTAGATATAACAGGAACAAAATATTCAAACAGATTTTTGTGGAAAAAGTGTCTTGGTCGATCTAATTTTACAAGTGAGCTGCAGGCATGTCTTTCAACAGTGAGGAGTTAATTTGCAAAGGCAAGTTATAGAATATATTCTGAACATTTTCTCAGTTCCTTATGGAGAACTTCTCTCTTCTAAATCATTCTTTCCCATTCTGACCAGAACACTTCTTGTTTATTCTACACAGACACATACATACATCCCCATTTCAGAATAAGAAAAAAATAACAGATAATTCAGTTTTTAATTTTACTTGTCATTGCTGAAATACTTATTGCTTCCACAAAGAGTTAGGCCATCACTGTTTTTACTGATACAGTCCCTTATTTTAGGCAGCTTCCTCCCTTGCAGGATAATTTTTCATACAGGTGCTTAAGACTAAAGAATACAATGCATGAGGGAAGTTAGTCAGAACAACTGAGCAATCAGCCAGTGAATGTGATGTAGGAGAAAAACCCTGTGTATGATGCTTGCAGATGAGTGAGAGAGTTGTGTCCTCCCTCCACCTTTTGAGACAACATCTTCAAGGCCCTTTTTTGGAGGGATGCGTGTGATCTTTCCTTTTGGAGCAATTCCACTGTGCATAAATAGTATCGCGTAATAACAAGAAATAACAGGAGAGTGGAGAGGGACGTTTTAGAAGGACATGTAGTGATAGGATAAGGGGAAATGGCTTTAGGTGAAGGGGGATAGGTTTAGATTAGATACTAGGAAGAAATTCCTTACTGTGAGGGTGGTGAGGCACTGAAAAAAGTTGCCCAGGAGCGTTATGTATGCTCCATCCCTGGAAGTGTACATGGCCAGGCTGTATGGGACTTTGAAGAACCTGGTCTAGTGAAAGGTGTCCCTACCTGTGGCAGGGGGCTTGGAACTAGATAATTTTCAAAGTCCCTTCCAACCCAAATAATTCCATGATTCTGTGATTCTGTGTTCACTGAGCCAGAGAGGGTGTTTCATTTTGTGCCTGTTTTTTGGCACATCAGTGTTAACTATTGGAAGTGCACATGATTATTGTTAAAGTTGAGTTTTGGGTAGGCTGCAGTTCCAAAAATGGTTTGATCACTCCTCAAACGTGCATGAAGCAGAAAGCATTCTTGGAAGATGTTTTTATTTTCCTGTTAGTGAGAGTGGGTGGTGGTGCAGAATAGTTCCTTATATACCTTGCTAAGGGGTTTAACATTTTGTATTCTATAAATACATATTTTTTAAGAATGATAACATTTTAAGAGCAATACTGTAAAAATGAACAAAAATATCCCATGGAGAGTCAGCAGCAGAAATCTTGGTGTTATCTACTGAAGATGAAGCTATTCTCCTAAGGTGTCCCGCTAAGGTTAAGGTACACGAGAGAGGTCTTCAACATCCTGTGGGTTCTGTCTGTTTCCACTACAAGTTTTATTTGCTTTATGAGCCTAGATATAAACTCAGTACTGGGAATAGTAGCAGCTTTAAAACTTTCTCCTGGGGAAATTGTTTGACTTTAGAAGCACCTTAGAAGGTTGCAAAGGTATTGCTGGCCAACAGGCACAAAATAATTTGATATAAAACTGAGCTCTAGGTTGCTGTTGGAAACCACCAAGATAATGAGTCAGTTTTAGCAAAAAACAGGTTCATTATTTTTTAATTGGGATGCTCATCAAAAATGCAAGAGGTGTTCCAAATATCATGAAGTTTAAGGAAATTAAGTTCTGATGAATTCCATATACTTAACATGATGAATCTATCGATTATACACTGCTGGCCCTCACAAGGGAGTTCTTCCTCCTTTTCAAACGCCTTCTCGGGTGAAAAACAACACAAACCTCAATTTAAGCAGTATATAAATACAAATTGAAGTAAGTACTTAAAATGACAAAAACAAAACCAAAAGCATTTTGGTGAGATTATTTCAGGGAACAGTTAAAATAAATGAGAAAAGCTTTCTTTTGTGATTAACGCCATTATATTCTCATTCATTTATGACATTATATTAATTCAGGATATTATATTCATTCAAGACTTACACAGCAATTTTCAGAGGAGCTATGTTACAGCAAAATGAGAAAAGTAATAAAAGACACAGAACTAATAATACATTTGATATTGAGAGAAAGCAGGATGCAGAGTGGGCTGGGAAAATTGGGGCATATCTACATTCAGCTTGCTGCAGAACTCTGAGGTAGGAAGATGTAGGAACTAAAGAAGCGTTTCTCGTGCAGTTACATAGACATAACCATGACAGAGGAGGTGGATATTTGGTGGAATCCTGATGAGTGGACTTACAAGGCTTTCTGAGATTGGTTTTTTGCTTTCACTTTCAGTATAAATTCTCTCCTTGTTGCCGTCAATCCCAAAAATAAAACCAGGATCAAAACTCCCTTTCTAAGAGTTTTGTAGTCATTTGATAGGGGCTTAGTACTGAACTCAAAAGTGAGTGTGACACTTCTATCACTTACCCGACTGTGTGTTCCTGAGTGACTAACAACTGCAGCAGTCTTGTGTGATGTCTTTCTGGAAGTCCCTCCCCTTAGTGTCTTACCTTTCTCTTCCTTTGGTCCTTCCCTGAACATCCTCTAGGTTTTCAGCATCTCCACAGCCCCCCTTAGCACGTCTCAAAAAGCTTGATACAGTCTCAAAATGCTCTTACCTCTGCACCCATCCTATCAGCAGTCCTTTATCTCTGTACACAATTACCCTGTTCCATATGCACGGCATGCTGGGGGGAGAGTTTATTTCTTTGACTTCTTTTTTTGTTTCATATCAGATACAGCAATCTCATCAAGAATTCATTCTCCTTGGGCACTCATGAGCAGCTGACTCAGTGTCCTCTAGTTTTCACTGACTAGGTTACTAGAATTCTTCCACCTTTATTGTTTCTTTGGTCCTTGCCAGGAGTTAGTATTTAATTTGTGTTGACTTTATTATAAAGATAACCTGACAGTAAGTTTCCAACAGCTTCACTCCACGTCACTTTTTCCCCAGTTGCTTTATCTTTTTGTTGGTTTTTTTTTGGTGTATGTCCATATCCTAGCCTTGCCCCTCTCTCCTCTCCCATCACCTCATGCTTTTTTCAAATTGCTCTTAGTGTTTTGCTTCTCCAGTTTTATCTGCCAGTTACTCAAAAGAAGATATCATTTAGTGTGGTCTTCTTACATTTATGATTTAGCCTCCTTTCAGTGCATTTTTTGTCAGCCTTTTCTTGGAGCACTTTCTTACTAAAGCCTGTCAAAACTGTTGTATTTTAGAAGGGCCAGGACTTTTTTCTTTGCCCAGAATTTTATTTCCTGAACTATTTATTTTGGAAGATTATTTTCTTGAAAGTTAAACCATATGTAAGAAACTTCTGGGGATATGGAGAGGAGTCCAGTCAGTTCAGTATTTGAGAAGGAACAAAGCATTGGGGAACAAAAGCATGAGGCACACAAGTTTGCTTCTGCAGAGCTGCGTAAAAATAGAGGAACATGGGCTGAGTTCAGCATTATCTGCTGGAACAAAAGATGCAATAACTAAAGTAATCTTTTGTAATTTTAGTGTGTGTTTATGCAGCAGTTTTGCTTAAATTTGAACAGTATCGGAATCTTGTTTACAAACTCTAATTTTACAACCCATCTGTAATTAGTGTTTTATTCTTAGGCCATGAAAGTTAAATCCAATGGAGTTCCTGTCCTTTTTAAAAAGGAAAAAACCACTAGCTGTCCATCCACATTCCTGCCACAGCGGAGGCCCCAGGAGTTTTCTGCTAACATTCTCATATACTCACAAGAACTGCAAAGGCATCCTTTGTGAGCCAGCAGATGGGGCATGTCTGTGAGGGCTTCAGGTAGGAGATGGCAACAGCTCCACAGTGGTCCCTTCGCTCTGCTGTGAGGTGAGTCATTAAAAAATAATTTAATGTTTTGTGCTTGAAGGCACCATAAAGATCATCTAGTTCCAGCCTGCCATTCTTGGGCTAGGACACCTTCCAGTAGACTGGGTTGCTCAGAGTCCGAACTAAACCGGCCTTGAACAGTTTGAGAGATGGGACAGTCACAGCTTCTCTGGGCAACCTGTTCCAGTGTCTCACCACAGTGTTCCAGTGTCTTACCACCCTCACAATGAAGAATGTCTTCCTAATATCTAATCTAATGCTAGATTGGATTAGATTTGATATTGTAGTTTAAAGACATTCCCCACTTGTCCTATTGCTACATGTCCTTGTAAAAAGTCCCTCTCCACCTTTTCTGTAGGCCCTCTTTAGGTACTGGAAGGCTGCTATCAGTTTTTAGACTGAACAACCCCAACTCTCTCAGCCTGTCTTCACAGGAGAGGTGCTCTAGCCCTGTTTTCATGGCTGTCCTCTGGACTTGCTCCAGCAGATCTATGTCCTTCTTATGAGTCATTACTGTAATGAGTTTCCCTGGCATCTCGAGTCCAGTTGTCTACACTCCAGGCACCAGTGCCCTGCAGGCCACCTACACATGATGTGATGTGGCCCAGGTGGTTCAGGATACCCTACCTGACCTGACTTACACTGAATAACAGCACCTGTTGCCTTATGAAGTACTTTAATACTGTGTGGAGTAGAAGAAGGTATTGGATTGCTTTGGAATTGGATAGGACATGATTTCAAATAAAGATGTTAGGAATGAGAGGTTTATAACATTTTTTCTTCCTGACTTTTGGAGGAGGGAGAAATATTAATAGCAAACAGCAGTACAGATGTATTTTTGCTTCTCAATCATCAGCACTTTGGGAAGAATACAGACAAAGGACAAAACAAGAAAAAAGCAGCCGCAAGATAGAAGTGGTGGGATGTGCTGAAAAGCACTGCCTTTGCCGTTCTGCTATAGTCAGAAAAGTCAAAATCCACATCAGAATACAGGAATGAAAAATGACAGTCTTCTAGACTGAAGCCTGACAAAATTGCAGTGAAAATAAGCTAGCTCCGAGCAGAGGACTGCTTATCTACCATTTACTATGATGTTGACTCTTTAGATGAAAAGTGTGATACTGTATGTGGAGAATGGAAAATTAATTTTTTTCATTAGCATGGCAGTTTTTTATGTCATTATTTCATAATTACTCCACAAAGTTTAGAGTAGAGACATCTAGCATTGCCGGTAGCTTTTTCATCTTATTGAATAGCACTGAAAAGGAATCAACATAATGAAATCCAAATACAAAATTAATATGAAATTGCCAAAGATTTGGCTTTTTTTGTTTGTTTTGTTTTGATTCAAACAGATACACAGGCTTTTAGAAAAAGCTCTTTTTTTAAAATTAAAAAAATAATAAAAAGAAAGTACAATTTCAGAATAATGCGTGGAACAAGTTGTTGCTGCCTAAAAGCATGGAACACCAGAGGCAAACGAAACTCTAGTCTCAATCAGGACTGTGGAAGCACAGTGCGTGGCACCACAGGGCTAACTGATGTATTTACTGCTGCTTTAATCTCCTTTACTGGCCTGCACATGGCCAACAGGCACAAACTTTGTTGACATTTTTTATGTTAACTGTGCTTTTAGTAGCAGCAAATAATTCCAAAATTAGGAAAGAAACACCAAAACAGGTTTTTTAGCAGCGTAAATAAAATGTAATTTAACATGGCAGCATATTGTGATTATAACCTGATGTGAAAAGTATCATATCAGCAAAATGATTCTTAAGTTATATTCTGGAGTTAACATTAAATAGTGGTAAGGACTCAAGGACTGAAATTGTGAAATATAAATTGTTCATGATCCCGTAAATAGTGATGGTGACTCCTTGCCACAGTTCTTACCTGTGACTAATTTGACTTTATAATCATGATCTAAAAACCCCACATGGTCAAGATACAGCTATTTTAGTGACTCAGGTAGGCAGAACAGCCTGGAGTTTTGTTCTGTGGCATCATGCTGTAGAGCAAGGAAATAGTTTATTTGAAAGTGAAAAATCCATTTACTCATTCCTTGCAGAAAGTTGGTAGTTAGCAGTGATGCAGATTCTGGGCAGAAATGATACAAATACACTTAATGAACCACGTATTGTGGTGACTATTGCTTAAAACGTATTTCTTACACTATAATTCATGAGGAGATATTGGTAGAAAAAGTTTTACTTTGAACAGAACCAGAGCTGGAAAAAAAACAGGAGAGAGAGGTCTGTGAATTGGGCTGAGATGTTGGTTTGATAAAACCAGAGATTACTTTGTATTTTTGTATGATGCCAGGGACAAGTAAAAGAGATGGATCCAAAAAGAAACGTATTTGAAAGCCCATTGGCGATAGGATCAAAAGGAAAGCAAATGGGAAATAAAGAGGTGGGTGAGGGATAAGAGGCGCTCCATAACAATGTGCAGCAGCCTGTGGAGGGAAGTGGAGGTGAAGGAAATGCCATGCGGTAGCTTCCCTTCAGATGTGAGTCTTTAATCTTTTTTTTTGCAATTTTTGCACATGAATTCTGTAGAATTTTATTTGCTTTCAAAATGTCATCAGGCACAAGTTCTTTTTGGAGTATTTCTGACAGTATTCCTAGTGTTTGAACTTCATAGTTGTCATTAGTTCCTTCAATAAATATTCCATGCTGTTGCTTTGATTTTCATAATTAGTCACTCTCAATCAAGTACATTTCTCAAGGACTGAAATTGTGAAATATAAATTCTTCATGATCCTATAATGAAAAGACAATTTTAAAGGTTTTGCTTCTCAATATATGTTCCAGCTAAGAAAAGAACGTGACTACATGAAAAAGAACAAAGACCCAGGCTCCAAGATACTTCCATTTAAGGATAGTTTAGGGATTTTTTTTTATACCTTCTTAAGGTATTAAGATTCTCAAATACCTGAAAAACTTGGAATTGGTTTATTAAAGATAGAAGTCTGTATCTTATTTGTGAGGTGCATATTTATATATTTAGCTATCCCTCTGTCTATCTATCTAGAGGTGATTAAAGCAAAGCTGTTCATTTGCTGGCATTTGTGAAACAATTTTTTTTTTACTGTATAGGTGACATCAGAGGGTCTCAGCGTATGAAGTGATGTGTGATTCTAGCAAACAGAAAAGCAAGCGAAGTGAAAGGTGTTGTTCTACCCAGAAGTGAAGGCTATGTTGCAAGTATTTTATTGCATGCCAATCCAGCAATACACTTATACAGGAACTATGAATACGCAGACCTCCAAAAGGGCCTAGAAGGATTTTATGTAGGATTTAGATACTAAAATCTTAGAGGGCCAGTTTGAGGCAGTGTCTTCTTAAGAATCCCAAGACCTCTGCAAAAAACCCATAAAAAACAGCTCCCTTGCCCCAAGCAGTTGTATTGGCTGTTTTGGGGCAGAAACTGCAGCTTGCTAGCCATGACAGAGGAGTGCTATTCTCCTGTGTATGTTCATCACCCAAAAAGAAGTGTTTGGCATTTTGAATCCAGCTGGATTTAGGCATCTGCTTTATCAGGTTTATGAGCCTGGTATTCTGGTGTATGGATCCCCTGCAGTTTCCCTTGGAAATATATAGATTTCTATGGTCTTTATGTTTTCTTTTTTCTTGTTATAGTACATGACAAGAAAATAGAAAATATGTGTCCTTTTTTTTCTGTTGTAGTTACTTGTAATAAATGGAGAAGGGAAGACTTCTAATTAGGATATTCTACATCATTCCCTGGAAGCATTCAGGGAACATACCTGCATTAGCATTTTGTTATGAATTAGGTGTATGCTTTTGAAGTAAAGCTCCCCATTGTCTCTACTTGCTGTGCTTGGATTCAAATTATAAAGTGGTCTTGGAGAACACAAGATGGACTTTTTGTGGGGTAGCCAGGCAATGTGCTCCAACCATTTCCAGATAATCAAATTCCCGGTCCCAGATCAAAATAAATCCAAACCCTTTATAAGTACAGTGTGTATGTCAGTTTCTCATCAGCCATGCATTACCCTAAGGAGTTGCTTCTATTGAACTGCACTGCTTGCTGCTGTAGGTACAAGCATGAATTTCTTCAAAGCTTTCTCTCTTTTAGCTACAGGGTGAGTCTGGGTCCTCAGCAGAGGCAGTCAGAATCACTCTGCTGCAGGAAGGTGCCTAAATTTGAGGCACTGAAAGCTCATATTAGCTGTCTAAAAGTAGGTGATATAAATACGGTTTATAGTATTTATATCATAAAATAGAGCAAGGCAGTGCAGATAGCAGCTGTGCATCACTTCTTACTTCAGTCCCCTCCGGTGAGTTATTCTCCCTTGGGCAGGATGTGATGGGGATTGCACCCCATCTGTGCTAATCCAGCTCTTGACTGTTTGTTGCTTTAGAGAGACATGATAATACTACAGAAAATGAAACAATAGAAAATAGGCAAAACCCTCCTTTTTTTTTTGGAACACACCCTTCTCCGCACTTTCATTCAGCTGTTTGTAATCACTAGGCTAATGCAAAACAAATACTTTGATCTTGTACTAGAACTACTAAGTAAACCATCTAAATTGTTACTAGCATTAACTCCTGTTTTCTAGCACGTTCTCTCAAAAGCTGTTTGGTAAATCTTGTTTCCCGGTCAATTTAGATATTGTTTCTCCCTCCCAGAAAACATAGACCTCTCAGTTCATTCAGGAATACTTTATGAGTACACATCTCTCCTGTCAAGGCCATAATAAATCAAGTATGGAAGGGTGCAGACTTTAGTCGTGTACTTTCCTATAACTTTCTGATTCTCACAGCATTTGTAGCATATATTTCTACTTAAAGCACCAAAAAATACTAGCTCATAACTAAGCTCAAGGAAACAACAAAAAGACAATATACTAGTGTACTATTAGAAATTTAGAATTGTAACATCAAACATTAAAAATCTAGATAATTACAATTGTTGCAGGAGCTTTGTTTGGCTCCCTTGTACCTATGAGTAAAGATAGTCCTAGAAGTATACTCGTGCACAAATCCTCATACACAATCACTTATTGTACTTAGAAAATTAATTATTTTCTCTGCCTTATACAAGATCTTACTCAAATTCTGTTATGAAGATAAACTATAAATATTCTCATAACCTCTTCTCTTACAACTACTATATCTAGAAACTTAATTAAATAGTTTTATTTTCACAATTTGTCCTGAGCTATTATTTTCCTTTTACGTGTGAGAAAGAAATACATTTTTAAAGATTCAGTTGCTCAGCTTGTGTTGTAAAAGTACTTAGCACTTTGTATTTTCAGAGTATCACTGACTGGCTTTAGCTGCAGTCTCCAAGCAGATCTTCTGCATAACAGGCTCTAGTGTGTCTGTTTTTGGACACCAGAAAGTGATTAATGTAAATGGAGAATCATTTGTGAAAGTCTGGCTGAGATACAGGAACCTATAGGAAGAAGAATGCTATCAGGCAGTTCTCCATGGAAATGCTCCTGCCATGATACTCATGAGATTTTACTTTCTCTAGCTGCAGTTCTCATCTCCATTCGCTAAGCACTTTACAAGTTTGGCAAAAAAAAATGGCCTTTGTCCTACAGACTGAGTACTACCCAATCTTGCTCACATTAAACCTGCTGTTGTCCTATACCATTCACCGTTGTGATGCAAGCGCATGCAGGACAGTAGGTATGATTTTATTGGGTGAATGTTTCCTTTCTTAACTTTGTTGGTGATCTTTAAACAAGACTTCTTAGATGCATATAAAAGTTACAGTGCAGGTGCCTGAATTTAGACTTTTTTATTGCCATGTCGGCTTTTTGTGTAAAATTTACTCTGCCTCTGTTTCCCTGTGGTCTTAGTTTTGCCCAAAACACATCTTGGTTCATTTGAAAAAAAGTCCTTTCTGGACTTTTTGTAGTGTGATGAATTTTCCTGATATTCATATAGTAGCAGCTTAATGGAATTGTATTAAAATGGACAGGAAATATGATGGCACTCATTGAAAAATGTGAGATCAGATGCACACTTAAGTGTTCTGTGACTTTGAATGGTTGATAGGATTGGAGGATGTGCTTCAAATGATACCCAGAACAGCACCACTGGATACGCTACGGCACTCTTGCCCTAGCAAGGTTAGGAGGATCCCTAGAAGGACATTTACAGGAAAAAAACCAAACACCTGGTGTAGAGTTTGATTCTCTTGAGCATCTGACTTGGATTCAGGTCCATAAATTCACAAAGAGGATGGTTTGGGATTAGACTCACTGGTCTTCTTCTTCATGAAGCCTATTCTGCTGCAAGAGTTTTTGTCACTGAGGCCCCAAGAGACAGATAATGTGAACATAGAGTTTGCATGTGGAGTGGACTTAACAGCAGAAAGACTAGGGAAGGCACAGTTGAAAAACGAATGTTTGGTTTATGTCTGAGCTCTTCCAGAGAGGGGAAAACCACAGTTTGTTCAGATCAAGTGGCAGCTGCTGAAGTACTGCTGTAAGTGTATTGAAGTGCCAGGTTCATATGGGACGCAGACTTATTTTAAACACTCCACGAAAATGAGAACAGTTCTTCAAAGTTGAAAGCTAAAGCATTCATTCATTTCAAATGTTTCTCTTGGAACGATTTAGTAGACTAGACTCTTCGTTTAGTATTGAGTAGTTTATTATTGTTTCTGTTTCCTTCTAAGGGTTGCTTTGGATATTGTACTGCAAAGTTCAGAACTTCGCTGAGAATTCCGAGAGAGAGAGAAGCCTGTCTTATCTCCTTCTCCTTGCTATTTAGTGTGGTTACAGCTATGATTGAATTACAGGAGATGAGCAATTGGCAAGGTTTAGGAGACACGCCATATTGTGATCCCCCTCACCTAATACCTTTGACGTAGTACAAAACTTTCCTGCATTACTGATTGCCACTTTTCCCATTTCACATATCTGTTTAAGAAGCTTTTTTCCTATTGTTTTTTCAGCCTTGTTAAGTTTTTGTTTTCAAAGTTCTTGGGAACATTTTACATTATACTGAAGTTTGCAGCATGTAATGCAGCTTCTATCCGTAGTACCATGACCTTGCACCAGCCAACATTGTGGTGTCAGTAACACATGTCACTCACTGGCAACAGATGATCCTCCTTCACCATAATTTTACCTGTCTCCACAGAAACTGATAGCTCAGATGGATTTCCCAGAAGCAGAGCTTTTATGTTGAAGGCTTAATTTCAAATTATAATTCTAAAATGTGTGCGCTGCCCACATCTAATTCCATTTGTGACTTCCCTGAGTGCTGAAAAAATTTCATCTTCTTTCTTCTCCCTCCCCTGTCTTCTGCCATAATTGTAGTAGCTGCTGCCCCAGTAGATTTCAAGGAGCATACTAGAGGCAAAAAAGCAAACAAATAAACATAGCAAAACAAAATAAAAAAACACCCTAATATGTTTTTCCCCTTTAGCTTCCATCCTTAATCCCTATAATCATATACAACTGAATATAGGCAGAGACATCCTGAAAAGGCAGAACTAAATCAGAACTAGATGGTTTTCTCCAAGACATGCATACTGCAGACAGTATTCCTAAAATAAAATATAAAGCTATCTGGTTTTTGTTCTTTTAATTCAAGTTTCTTAGCCTATTTAATCTTTTCAAAGATGAAGTTAACTCATTGTGGGCTTCTCTATACCTTTGCTAAGTATACCATCCTGTTGAAATTGCGCAGATGTTACGTAGTAAATAATTTTCTCTTTTGGTCTTCTTTCTTGTTGCTTAATAATTCCTAAAATTACATTTTGTTTTTAACAGCTACTGGGCATAAAGAGCAGTAATCAAAGGGTTTAAATTGACTATTAATACTAATGAAAGTTACAGCAGTCCATGACTGTCTGTGGTTAGGGCTGTCCTTTCTTGCGTTGCATATGCAGTACTTCGCAAGTAACTACTTTGAATTTCATCTGCCATTTCTTTGCCAAGTGACTGAGTATTGTGAGATCCTTGTAAGGCTCTTCAAAGGAAGTTTTATTTACTCCTATTCTGGTTAATTCTTTACTATCAGACTTTCTCTTCATGTACCATTCTCAGATGCTAAAAAAGAAAGTTCAGTGTCACGAGACCTGAGAGAAGTTGATGGGAATGCTTCCTTCACTGTTGTGAATACTGACCATTTTATTTCTAACATGCTTCCTGTCTGCTAGCCAGTTACCAAGCCAGAAGACACTCTTGCCTCTCCTCCCATGATAGTCAGGTCTAAGGCTCTTTTAAGTAACTTATCTGAAAGAAGGCTTTTAGAAATCCAACTGCTTTTTGCAAATCAGTTGCATCTTATACACACTTTATTTACTCTTTCAGAGAAGTAGCAACTTGTGAGACAGGACTTACTATCACGCATTCAACAGTTTTCTGTTCATTTGGTTCATTAGGCAAACTTCTGTTGGTACATCTGATACAGAGGCTGGGATTCCTCTTTTAGTGTTTATTAAACTCCGAGGGAGATTAAAAAGCTCTCCTACATCTGTAGCCTTTCTCTGACACAGAGCTTGATTTTACTGACAAAACCAGTTGTATTATGTGCTTTCACATGTTCTAGACTAGTTTGGAGTGCAGTCCAAGTTATAGGAGTGAGAGAATCAGAGACGTCTGAAGAATTAGGAAACCACTTTTTCGTGGACTAACTGAGCATTACCAGAGGTCTCATTCTTCATTCAGAGGCGTTTTATGTCAAACAGAAAGCTGAACTCGTCCTAATCATGGTTAGACATAAGCAATACAACTCGTTATAGAAAAGCTAGAACTGTGCACTAATCACCAGGAAAAATAAACAGAAACATAGTTTTTAGAAGACCAGTGGGAAGGACTTACTGTAGCTACATGAGTTAGCACAGGAGCAGTAAGTGAGATTGCCACCCTGTGTTCCAAGCATATTCAAAGAAAAGCTTTTTTCTTAGAATTGCCAGTATTAAGTCTAGTCTCAGGGTTGCTTCTTTTATTTCAAAGCGGGAAAGTTAAGAACTTGGAACGTTATTGCTACAGTCTGATGGAGATCAGAGTGAGCTTTCCAGAGATAGCACTGTAAGGAGGTCTGTTTGTCTAGAGAGGTATGGCCACGGCCTTCAAACAAACGTCTTTTTTGAAGCTAAAAGCATTTACCAAAAAAATACAGGATCACATTATTAATTCATATGAATACTTGTAATAACTAATGTGACATTCATTTTCAAAGTAAATCCAAATAGCTTTCTTCCTTTCATGTAAGCGTCAGAGCTTTTGTAACAGCACTATCAATCTGAGGCAGAGAAGTCATGACTTCTATTTAGAGGTCAGTGGGACTGAATACATGCCTATCAATACAGCAATTTACTGTTTCTGCTATTGGTCATACCAAGTAGAGGAAAACAGAAATTGTATATTATATAGAAAATTTGTTTTGAATTTCCATACTAGAGTAGGAACTTGTTTTCCAAGCAAGATAAATCTTTCCAAGCTCATAACCATGAAAAATTGCTCCACGGTTGATTTATGGACCTTAGTGTGATGGAAGGTAGAAATGTATAACTGTGCTTACATGGAGGTTTCCTTTCTTCAGCAAGAAAAGTCCTCAGATCAGAATATTCTAGAAATGCTATGTAGAAATATGGAGATTTATGTTCTGAAGTATTAGAAATCTTTTCCTTTTTCCTCAGTTCTTTTGTTATTTAGTAATGTTGAATTAACTTAGCTGTGAAAGCACTGATACCCGGCAAAACTTCGGGGAATAAGACGTGGTATCACTTGTTTGATTTTGCCTTCTTGTTCTAGGGACCAATCTGTGTCAGTCTTAAGAGGCTCGTGATTTTCTAAGAAAGAGAAATTTTGTTGGTTTTCTGTGACTTAAGGTTTCCGTACTTTAAGCCATTTATTAAACAAACTACCCCACAGGTACATGAGGCCCATTGAATAGCCCTACATCATCGTAATTATTTTTAAGTGTCTTAAATGTTGGCGCTAGAAGACATATGCAACTTTCAAATGTATGAAACTTGTGGATCTGCTTTCTCTGTTCCTGGGGGAATTTTATGACACCGTCCAACTGTGGTGTGTTGTTTGCTTTGTTGAAGTTTTTGTTACATGGTTTGTATGTATGGTATTTTTTCCCCTGGACTTACACCTTTCATCCTTACTCAATAATGCAATATGTTAAGCTGGGGATTTTGTTAGCATTAATGGTAATCTGCTTTCAGTGTGTTTTTATGTGGCCACATTTGAAGTGCTGATAAAAAGTTATGAGTTCCACAAGATGAGGACATAAAAGATGCAAAATTCAATCCTCTACCTCCTAGTCTTTTAACCACAATATTATCTGAATCAAGGAGACTATCATTATGTGCCGTAAGACCCAGTATTTCTAAAGAGCATTTCCCAAAGTAATTCTGACAGATTTGACAGATGTAATCTTTTTACCTGGTCATCACCTACCAGGGGTTTTTAAATACTTATGGATGTCATATGACATAGTAAAAATGGTAAAAAGGAGACCTAGCACTGTAGATGCTACAATAACTATCATGGTGATCTGGGCTCTAGATGAGCCTTTCTCAGGAGTATTGCAGCACAAACCAGTTAAAAAGCTACCATGCCTACCAGAGATTACTGAAAAGCGATTGCAGTGCCTTGCCTGTATCCTAGTACAACAGTCAGGGATGCGTCTTAGGCCAACCCAGAAAGGTTTGTCGTGAAGGAGTCTAGCTAAGGCAGTTTAAAATAGTCTTGGAGCAAGATGCTATTTAAGCACTGTATAACTGGTGCTTTGCTTCATTACATAGCCCTCCATTTTATTTTTAAAATTATTTTCTTTTATTTTATTTTGCTATAAATGCTAAATCCCAAATATATAGAGAACACTGCTAGGTGATTTAGAGGCCCTAAATCTTTTCCCCTAGCACCAGCAGTGAAATTTATCCTCCTTCCTCAACATTGTGATAGTGCTCCCCCTCTCCCTCTTCAACAGTCAGCTGAACGCTCCTTCCCTCCTGGGGAAGAAATACCTCTCCTTGTTTTGTGTGTTTTTTTTTTTTTTATCTGTGAGTATTAACTCTTCCCTTGCAGTCTCTCCTTTCTTGGGCTTCTTTTCTGCCCTCCAGTAAATATAACCTTGATCAGCATCCAGTCAGTTTATTTCCAAAGAAACTTCTCTCAGCTTAGTCCTCAGCAGCTTCTTTAATACCAGCTCATGAAAATAGCTCATCGTGCCTTGTTCATGGTGTAAAGTAATTCTAAAATCACTCTTCAAGCACTGTGGAACAGTTACCCTTATTTTTTCCATATTTGTGAGGGTAAAAGGGATCATGGAGTGGGACTGGGTATCCCTAGTGGGTGGAATTTTCACACTTACCCCCAACTTGTAGGATCTTGGGACCACTAGACAGCCCTTGTATAAACACTTGTCCTGAACCAAAATATCCTAGCCCTAGTCCTAGCTGGCAGGGCCACATAACTCTGTGATTAAAATGCTCCAAACCAGTCATTGAAACTTAGGAACAGATATCTCTAGATTTGCATATGAATATATATTTATATGTATGTATCTGCGTATACCTATGTAAGTGTGCATAGAATCACGGAATCATACCTATCATACCTCTTCTATGAAGACAGGCTGAGCAAATTGGGGTTGTTCAACCTGAAGAAGAGAAGGCTCTGGGAAGACCCTAAAGCAATGTTCCGGTACCTAAAGGGAGCCCACAGGAAAGCTGCAAAGGGACTTTATAGCAGGGCATGTTGTGATAGGGCAGGGGGTGTGGCTTTAAGCTGAAAACAGGTATATTTAGATCATATATCAGGAAGAGATTCATTTCTCTAAGGGTAGTGAGACACTGGGAACAGTTGCCCAGAGAAACTGTGGATGTTCTGTTGTCACTGAAAACTAGAAAATAGGCTCTCCAACCAGATTGTTAGGTTAGAAAGCTGACATTACTTTATTCAGCACTGAGGTACATGGGGATCGCTCCAGCTAATATGTACACCAATTGTCAAAAGTTTTAATTATTTATACATTTTAGCAAGCGAAGGAATTCGTGTTCATTGGAATTAGTATTCACTGGATACAAGTTACAAGTTCTCTTAGTAATTAGTATTCTATCTTTTATTGGTTAATGATTCTCTCACTTCTCATACTGATTAGTTCACATGCTCAGTTTCTCTCTTCTTTTGGGTTGGTGCATTTCTTGGGTCAGTGGTCTGTGGGTTGCAGATTGCCCCTGCCAGAATTACCTCTTATCCACTTGATTTCAAATGAGTTTCTTCCTTATTTTGGGAGTCCTACCAAATGTCCTTGTTGCCCATAGCTTCTCCATTCTTTGTGTCCATAATCAGAGTTGCATCCTTCTTCATAAACTATGTTATGATCCTCCCTCAGGTCTCAGATCACTGGAGCTTGTCAAGTCCTAAACTTAATTTTGTTTTGTCACACATGGACATCACTTTGAGGTTGCTTTGTTAGCTGCTATCAGTTTCACAGACTAAATCTTCTTATTGATTAGGTCCCGGCATTTCCCCCCAGTGCTGCATAGACTCCTTTTTAAAGAAATATAGCTTGTTCAGCAACTCCACCCCTGGGAGTGTTTAAGACCACACTGGATGGAGCTTTGAATAATCTGGTTTTGCGGAAGGTGTCTCAGTCCATGGCAGCAGGAGTGGGAACTAAATGGTCTTTAAGGCTCCTTCCAACCCAAACTATTCTTATGTTTTTGTGATACATATTTCGTCAAAGGATAGTGTTTTCACCTGGGTTGCCTCTGGCCACAGATCAGACACGTTAGGAAGGACCTCACTCATCAGGCTGAGAAAATAAATGGCTAAAACCCCTTTTTTTAAGGTGGGAAATGTATCCGAGAAACTCCTCATTCTTTCCTTCTTTCTGCTAACAACACTTTTTTACATGGAAACCTTCTCTGCCTCTTTCTCTGATGCTGGTCCCTTGGAGTTTTTTTAGCAGGCAGACAGAGTTCCTTGCTGATTCCTTCTAACCAGCAAAGGGTTTGCTGTAGGATCAAAGCTGGCTTGTTCCCAAACTTCTTTAAGGGACGCAGGTGCAGTGCTTCACTGACCATTACTGAAAGCAAGTTAGCTGTGGAGGACGGCTCTCCTTTAGTAATGAAATTACCAATTTTCAAGTACATAAATTCTTTGAGAAGGAATGGTTTTTGGCTGCAGTGAACTTGTGAGCAGCAAGATGCATACCTGTGATAGGGACTGTGTAGACAGAGCGAATAAAGTGATGTGTTATGCTCTCAGTGTAATAGTGTTTCATACACTGGAGCAGCAGGATGGATGCTACAGCTGGTGACTGCAGAAGAGTGTGAGGTTAAAAAGTGAGTGAAATGCTTGAGGTCAGGTAATGGGACTGAGATCAGAGAAATTAAATCTAGTTAGACCAGTTTCTTGCTAAAAGGCTGGACAAGATTTAAAATTCTTGGGGGAGTAGGGGGGGCACTGGAAGTTGTACACATCTCAGAATTTTATTAGATTGTTTTAAACCTTCTGTCATACACTAGCTCAGCTTTTAAGTATGTTCTCTATTTCTGTGCAATGTCCTGGAGAGATTTTCCTCCCTATTGACAGGAAACTGTTGGAAAAATGCTTCTTCTTTCTTTGCTGTTTTTTGTTGTGCTGATTCTTGAAAATATCCCATTCAAAAAAAAATATATTTTATTCTCTGGATGCCCTTGAAATAGTCCACTGTGGGGCTGGGCACTTACAAGTGTTTCAGTACCTATGTACCATATTCTTTCACTGGAAATTTCTTGTTGTTTGGCAGGTCACCCAGACAGTGCTTCCTCTTTAAGGACTAAATAGAATGTCTTCCAAATATAAGTTTGCAGAAATGGGACCTAAATACAAAATACATTAATTATATACAGAATTAAGACTATGCTTAATAAGAACAATCTTCCTTGCCGGTTACAGCCTTTCTGAAGATTTTGTTGCTCTTGTTTTTTGTTGGTACAGACTTTCCGTCTATGAATTGAAGCTTATCTGCAGACCCTTTATAGTTTGCTTACACGGAAGAAATTGTCTCCAAATAAAAGCTACTGCTTTCCTCCTCTGCTACCCTGAGCTGGAATGTTCTGTCTGTTTACTCACTGAGGAAGAGGTGAAGGGATTACTTTACTTTCTTCCTAATATTCTTGGAGTAATGCTTCAGTGGCCGCTTACTTCAGAGTTGTGAACAGGGCGGTGCCTGATGGAGATGCGTACTTAATTCATAAGAGAACCATTCCTAAGACAATTTATAAGGATTTTCCTGGGATCAGTGGACTTAATAATATGCCTCTCATTCACAGAAAAGTGAATTCTGTGCCTTTTCTTTTGTATTAAAAATAGATAGACCCAACAGAGGTTTTAAGTGTTGGCATAATACGTGGGTTTGAGGTTTTTCTAGGAATTTAAGAATGTATATCTTTAGCTTTTATTGCCCCTTTAGACAGCTTTTATTGTCTATATTTATATATAGACAGCAAAATGTTAAAGCAAGTGCAAAATCTCAGACTGGAAAAATTAAAAAAATAATGTAACAGCAAAACCAAGAAAGTCTGAAGGCGTAAAGATTTATGCAGTGTACATAAATGCAGCAAAAAATTCAATCTTGATTAACTATCAGTGATGCGATTGTTACATCTTTCCATATTTTACTTCTGAATATTGAGAAACCATTTTAGCAATTGAGAACCCTCACCTTCAGCCACTGTTTTGCTTCTGGATATTTCTTGGGAGTGGTTCAGTAAATTAGGTCATAGAAGTTCATCCATTTTGGCAATTCTTCAAAACCAGCAAGTCCACAATCACAAGAATGCACGAGGAAGTCCCTTATCTTTGAGTCCATCAAGTTAGTGCATGTCATAATAAGCCACTTGGGAAACCCACCTTGCATCCCCTCTGTGTTTATTGAGGTTAGGCAGATTCTGGTACAGTTCAGCTGATTGCAGCAGATAAAGAAAAATTTCATATCTGTTGTAAAGGCTTTGATTCCAGCCAGTGGGTCTTTAAATGGTAATGTCAACGGACAAGCAATATTAAAACAAGGCAAAACAAACTCCCTTCTCCACCAAAAAACCCCATTTAGGAACAGAGATTTCTCACAAAATTGAACTGATGATCTAATAGCAGTTTTTGCAGCAAGACAGAGGATAAAACATACCCTAGGTCTACCTTTAGATCCCTTTCAAAACTGCTAGAGAATATATGTAATTTCAACAGCATTTTCTGCGATTGCTCGCTGTGAGTAGACTGCACTGCTTTTAAATGGGAAAAAAACTCTGTCCCTTCATATACATGTGCAGTTCCCAAAGAAAGCAATGTCTCTATATAAAGTGGTTTCTTGAAAAGGTTTTCAGGTTCTGAGAGGCTTTGAAAGAAATGGTTGATGAACCATTACTGGTGACCTAAAAGCTGTGCTTTCAGGATGGAGTTTTCAAAAGCTGTTATTGAGGGCCTCCATAAAACTTGTGAGAACAAAAGTAATTCTCTTTTGAAAATCTGCCCTAAACATGTGAGCTTTCCAGGTGCTATGGAAGAATTGGGCAGTCTTTTGCCCAAGAAAAGCCTGTGTGACCACTACTGATATGCCCTTACTCTGTTGTTGGGCATTTCTGCATTCTGCAAGCAGTGCAGAAATGAGAGTTGCCACAGCATCCAAGGACTGTCATAAGATTAAAAATTAGCAATTGAACTCCTGTGGAATCAACTCAATTTTCAGTTATCTGCTTCTGTCTAACAAGCAAAGCGTGTTATTCCTTCATGAGAATGAATTTCTAGTGTAATTGCTTTAATTAAATGGTACTAGATCAGTAGCCATGTAGAATAAAACCACTGCCATATTAGACATTCAGGGGCATACAGATATTCAAAAGAGCTCCGGACAAAAGTTGAAATTGTGGTCTTTTCTAAATTCGTATTTATTATTAGCATCATCGCACAAAGCTCACTGTGCTTCCTCAAAATATTGCAAACTGTCATTCCTTCTTCCTGAGCCTTATCTCTTGGGCATCCCTGGGCTGTACTTTTTTTAATGTAATATGTAATCTTTTTTTTCTGGTTTGGTTGGTTTATTTTTTCATTTGTGGTTTTTTTTTTTTTACTTCTCATTTAAATTTCTCAGTATCCTTTTTCTAACTTTAAATGTGATCATTGCTATAGAGCCAGTGGAGTGCGTGATGGAATGGCCACTTGTGGTTGGATTTAATAATATCTGGGAGGACAGTGTGAGGTCCATTTATAAATTATAGCAGCTTGAAAATCTTTGTGTATACTAGCTTGGGAAATACAGCAGATGTATTGCCCAAGTTCAAGAGCAATTGATTAAAATACTATCAAGAGAAGCATACTTACGAGAGTGCAGTAACTCTTGAGTCAGTGTTTAAATTCCATTTTCCTGACTGCTGGATCCAACTGTTGTCTCTCGTTTTCTATATGCATCATAAAAGCTGCATGAATGTGTTGCGGTTTCTTCCAGCCTGATAAAACCGGGAGCCTTGGTCAGCGACACTAGGTTTCATCTTGTTCCAGACGATAAATGTATCACATAATGACAGGAGCAATTGTACCTGTTACATAGATTTTGTAGTGGTGGCATCTTTCTTTGCTACACTATGCTTTCTACCTGTCTTTTAATTCCTTCTCACACTACCTGAAATATTTTATCTCCTGCATTATTTATTGGGTTTAAAATACTATATTAATAGGTATCAAAATATTTTATAAACATACAAGCTTTCTAGTTAATATTGTTCCTGCTCTTTCTCCTAGTTGTCATAGATTGTTCGCTCTTTCTAAACTGGAGAACACTCTTCTTAGGATTGGACACATGGGCTCCAGTGCTCAAACGGGATCCACAAAGTGCAGAGGAGGTTCCGTGGAAATCAGTAAACCTGCTGTTTAATCATGGGGGAATGATGCTGGCTGTGGACTGCACATCAGCACCCTTCTCTCACCTATCCTTCCTTTCTAAGTAAGGTCGAATTGAGTATGCAATAAATTAAGCACAGTATCCTACAGGCCTCAGTGTCTGTAAAAACCCTGCCTGCAGATCCCTCTTTCAAGTGCCACTGTCAATGCCACTGCTTTTATTCCCAGAAAATATATATTTTATTCCAAGCCTTCTGTACTTTTCATGACTGCTAATTTTGTCTCTTTTATAATGTTGTTATGTCATCTCTTACTCTGGATGGCTTTTTTAAGGAGGCTGGAAATAAAGTTGCCTTTGCCGTCATGAGAAGAATTTAAAAAAAACTCGAGAAACCAAAACACCCACAAAGAAAAGATTTGGCTACTGAATGCTGAGCGTAGCCACTGACTAATATTTAAATGTCAAGATTGGAAATTGTGTTAGCAGCTCTTTATCTTGTACTTGAGAAAGAATAGGCTGCAAGGGTGAGAACCGATTGCAAGACAGCAGAGCTGCTGGGGGGCAAGCACAGAGTCGAGGGCTTCAAACCTGCCTCTAGGAGCTGTCTAGTTCCTTATGCTAACCAATTACTGAATACATTTCATAAACAGTTACCGCAGAAGGATCTGGAGCATACTTCTCTCTCACACAGCTGCTCTGCCCTCGAAGCTACAGAATCATGCTCCTTTTTCTTTCTCCTCTTGACTAAGGAAAGGCTGCAGGGGGCTCTTTCCCAGCCAGAATAATGTGCAGCCCATTTGTGAGGACACTTTCCAGGGAAATTAGATGTTGCAGATAAAGCTTCAGCTCTCCCACCTCAAAGAAGCGGTGAATCTATTGGACAAGTGTATGTAGAGGACCTGAAAACATCAGGTGGATTTTTACCAGTTCTGCCTGAAGGAAAAGAGTCATCCCAAGCATGTGTTTAAAAGAAGGAGTTTCTTCATCGTAGGAAAGTTGTTTACCTTTTATATCTCTGTAGAGATCTAGAGAGGGATAGCACTTAAGATATATATGGGTCTCCTTTGCTAATTGCTGGCTACTTTTGGGCTATTTCAGCACAGTTCTCTGAGGTTAATTGGATCCTCCATCAGCCTGGACTGAGTATCTACTTCTGTCATAATACAGTGTGCAGTGTAAGGAGCTGTGCCTCCCATACCTGATTTCTCACTCAGGTCACATAGCCTGATGCTTTGCATAACCTGCAGAGTAGTAGGAGACAGGGGCTTGGATTGCGGTAGCCAAAGAAAGGAGCTGAACTGTTAGTCTGAAAATATCCTGAGTATGTCCTTGAATCAGAGTGTATCCACTGGATCAAGATTCTGAATTTTTTTTTTAATGTTATTCTGGCTGAGATGTTTATCCATCCATAGCAAACTTACTGGGATGCTCTTAGTTATTCTTTATGGATTACACCAAGACTGTCTGTTCTTGTATAATGCCTGCAGACTGCAAATTGAAAATAGGCTCAGCTACATTCAGCTGCTGAAAAACAAGGGGAACCAGCACTTTGTGTTACGCTTTAGAAGTGTTGGTTAACGCTGTACTTCAGATGGGCTTGATCATGATCCAGTGTGTCGTAAAAATATCTAATGAATTCAGTTCTTCATGGAAGATAGGCAGGAGATTATCAACTTGATTTTTATGTTTCATTTTAGCTAAATGCTGGCTTCTCATTATTCCCAAACCTGGAAGATATCTGTTGATGTATTAAAGGGAAATTTTAGGCAACCAAGAACTTTCAAATAGTAAAAGTAGACTGCTTGAGTAAACTTTCATCTGAGGTCTTCTGGATTACTTTCTTGACTAAAGGCAACTGTTTTTTTACTGAGGCTAATTTAAGTGCTTGATATCCTTCTTCACTTCTTTTAGGTTTTTTTTTTTCCATTTGGAGTGACATGAATTAACCTTAGAGCATGCCTACAAATGAGTGAATTAATACCAAGACTATGCTGCTAATGGTGTTGCATTTACTGCTGAACTAGGAAGGAGAATTAGGTACCTTAGTGTCTGGCTGTCTGTGATCTGGCACCAAGCTTAATTGGACAGCAGCAGCTCCTTGAATTAACAAGTCCTGCTGGCAGCACACGCCTGATTCCCAGCATGAGCAGAGGGGATGCAAGGGAAAAGAGATCTGACCAAAAAAAAAAAAGAAAAAAAAAAAAAAAAAAAAAAAGTTGCTGCAAAAATGAGAGAAAATGAAGGTCGTTTTTCTCCATTCTTTATTTTTTTTCCCCCTTGATAATTATTGGATAGCGATCAAACATTAACTATATTTCAGGAACTGCTAGCTGAGAAATACTTGCTAGAGTTTGAAAATTTTTGGCAGAAAGCTCGGAATTTGTATCTGTCTTGTGAAATCTTGGAACAGAACAGGCTTATTTATAGTAAACACTGACAGAACACTGGATATATAATGAACAATTATGCTAGTTTGTGTAACAAATAACTTTCATACCACTTTCTCTAGTCAATGGATGCATTTTGACAGTGAATCAGAGAGTATTTGGTGGTGTTTTTTGAAGTATTTTTGACACAGGCGAGGAGAAATTATGGCATAGATAATTATGCTAGACCATCTCAAACTAATCGCTCAAGAGCTGTAAAAATGGTTTTGGTGGGGGAGTCCCAGTTCTTTAACCATTATGTGTTTCCTTGGCTGTGGAATATAGGAAATTAAAATAATTTTCAGCCTTATGTCATTTTTATCTGCATGAAAAAGCTGAATCATTCAATATGTTTAGTTAGTTGCAGCTAAATGTGATGCTCATAATCTCCTCCTGTATCTGTGTTTGTCTGTGTGTGTGTACGTGTAGGACTTCTGAACCTGGTAAAATCGTAAATGTATTTAAATGTAGGACATAACCTTAAAAACTGTCCATGCTTATAATATAGTACCTGATAAACTCTCTATTTCACATCTTTGGTCTTCTCTTCTGCTACAGTATGCTTTTGGTTTTCATTTAAACTGTTCCTACTTTTTGTTTAATTTTTCCTACCTCATCAGCCTGGTATCTTGGCTGTCTAGTGAAAAGAGAAAAGGGCTAAAAAAACCAAAATGGAAGCAGACCAGTTTCTTGTGGATTTATGTCTCTTGGTTAATAATTGAATTATAGAGGTCTTCTTTTATCTCTGAATATGCATATATTCTGGTGATGGTATGCTGGCTGCCACACTTGACAGCAGAAATGGGCTGATAAGATTGTTAGTCCCCTGCATGTTAATACAAGGATCCTGGTCTCTCTTCTCTCCAGCAGCTGCCGCTTTCAAAATTTATAAGAGTGTAACTGTCTTTGAGATTTCTATCTCCTCAGTCACATTTAGGTGAAATCAGGCTACTTAGTTCAGAAGTTACAAGGAGAGGACACACAGACTGTATTATATTGTTGCTCAGTCTTGTTTCCATAGGAAACCATGCTAAAAACAGCCCGAAAAAAGTCAGCTTTATCTTCTGCCAAAAAAAATCCCCTCCCAATTTGTCTGCTGTAGATTGTAAGATAGTTGAGAATACTCTGGAGAAATTACTTTAAGGTAAATTATTTTTATTGTATGCCTAATCACACATCGCCTTCTGTTAGAAAGAAGCTTTTCACCTGACCAGGAGTAGGTAAGAGTCATCCAGCTATGGAGAGCCTTTTCTGCCCAAATCCTTCCGCGCTGTCTCCCGTGGATGAAGGCTGACATCTTGTTGCATGCATCTATGAGGAGGAGGAGTAGATGGAGGAAGGGAGACGAGGACTACAGAAGGGTAAAACATTGTTTCTTCCCTACCTGCTGTTGAAGATACAGATAATTTCTTCTGCCTGCACTCTCCCTCTGTTCAAAGCTCCATTTCTCTACAGGTGTGCAGGGAACATTATTAAACTAATTGGAAGTACATGATGGAAGAAATCGAAGTTACAACCTTCCAGTTTTATACTTCAGCAAGAAGCAGTCTTGCTTGTAGAATTTAACTGATACATATGTCAAAATGAAAGAAGGAATATTTGACTAATCATAAAAGAAGTATCAAAACCCAGCATCCCATAGAGATGCATGATTTGGGAAACAGGAACTTCTAAGAGTAGTTTCACCTCAGAATAATATTATATACAAAACAGTGTTGAATTGTTTAATAACATGACTTCAGACATCTCACGTCATACTTTCAGGAAAAAAATTACTACTGTTTTAAGGGTAAAATGAAACGGAATTAAAAAGCAGTCAAAGTCTATTTGACAAGTACAAATAAATCAGTGCATTAGAATAGCTTAACTTGAACAGTGCAAATTTTGAAGAATTTTGGCTTGGCAGGCTTGTTGGAAACTTGTCTAAGTGCTAATTTGTTCTATATTTTTTTTTCTGGGTAAAACATCTTTTTTCTGTTCTGGTAGTGAATTATTGAGTCTTTGGGGTAAGTCTTGGGTCACTCGGGTCTCACAAAAATAACATACATTTTATGTCCAGTACCTGTAACAGGAAAGCTGTACACAGACCAGCTTGTTACCCACAAATACGTGCAAACTAAAGGCTTAGTAAACTGAAAGCATTGCTATATTTTTAGAAATTCAAATAATTATTGTTTATATAATAATACATTCAGAAGTGTAAAGTTCTGAAAATGACCTAGTAGATGTAAGTGAAAACTCTCTCAAATTAAATGCAGCCGTAGATAATCCATCTAATTGGTATTAGATGGGCTGAGTGCAGTTGGTTGTTCAAGGGTTAAGCATCAAGCCTCAAGTGAGTTACAGTGACCTCAGCTCCTTCTGTAGGCAGTGGAAAGAAAGGGGCATCTCCAGAGTGTGGCTCATCCCCTGCTAAGTGTATGACTGGCATAAATGTGGGGAAAAGTGAAAAAGAGAGATAATCTCATTCTGAAGATAAGGAGTATTTAAAAAATTTGTCACTGATCTCAAAGCATGTGTTTCACCTTCAGAGCAGGACTTGAGACACATGGTGAGTTTTGTTGTGTCATTTGCAGCGTGTCACATACAAGCACATTAAGATGCATTTAGGCAGTGGCATAGGAACTGTGTCAGGTGAGGTTTTTTTTTCTGCAGCATTTTACAAATGGACCAGGGTTATGACAAGATGCAGGTAGGATATATCTTTCTCACCAGTTTGCTCAGAGATAGCTTGATTGGCTTACTGAGTTCTAAAAAGCCTTTTTCTCTATTATTATTTAATCAGGCTTAGTACTAGCAAATATATTCAGTAGCAGTTTTACCATCTGAGGAGCAGACTCTGATTGCTGATTCCCACAGTAATGTATCCAAGAGATGATGTTATGACAGCCGCCATTTTTATTTCATTGATTGAGGACAGTAATGAGGTCAAAATCATACATCTAAAACTGGTTCGTTTAAGCCTCTAATGAGCTGTGTGATACGAAACCTTTTTTCATGTCTTACAGTATAGACACTGTGCAGTAGGAAAAATACAGATGAGCAAAACATCTGAAAGAAGTGCATAATTTCTAAAGGCTACAGAAGTAGTAATGTTTTGAATTTTTTTACCGTTCTAGTAAATCTGTGGTTGATCAGGGAGTTGCAGTGCAGTAACATGAGGCTGCAACGCCACGTTGGCTTGCAGCCGGAAGTGATTTGCCGTCGTCACCCGAGGAAGGTATGTGCGCTGAAGCGCGTGTTCATGGAGTTTGTTGGTGCCCACTGGCTACACTCTGTATGGTCAGGGGCCCACTCTTTGGAGACCTGGGAGATGCTGATCAGAAAGCAATGCTGTTTAGATTGCAGCCTAATTTAAGATGTGATTAAAGAGGTAGGAAATGCTCCTAGGATGACAACTGAGGGCAGGAGGCTTCCAGTACCACGGAAACAAAGCCATGCAAACTAGCGCTGTGCAGCAGTATCACATGTATGTTTTTATTCATTTACTTATCTGTGTGCCATTTTTGATTATTTTTCAAAGTTTACTGTAAAATTAGAGGCCCTTACTTACTTGTATCCATTAAGAGACAAGTGTGTTCATCTGCCAAATCAATAGGTATGAAATTTTTCAGGTATATCACTCATCTAATGGGATTGCATTCCCTTGGTGTGCGGTTTCTAATGGGCTGGTATGCCAGTTATTGATACTGAACTGAAATACATAAACTTAAGTATACAGGAATAAACTTCCAGTAGAACTGCAGATGCGTGTTACTGTCTTAAGATCTTGTCTTGAAACAACCCTTCCCTTGGTTTGATATCTTGCTTCTTGAAATTATGGGGTGTAAAATAGTCTGTGAAATTAATCACAGTTAAAAGAATTGCAGTTCAGCTTTATTGTGTGGGCTAAAACCCGCATTTATTCATGCAGTTTAACAGCTACGCAGGAAGTCTGGTCTGCTAGTCCCAACATACTGATGGTTTCGTTCCCGTGTTCCAAATCCTATGAAGAACAAGACCAGAAATTAGTTTTACTTAATTGACAGTATTTTATCTTAGAAGTAAGAAGATACTGAAAGATCAGTATCTTTCCAGTCTTAATAGTTATAATAAGAATTATTTAAAAAAACCCCAAAACCAAAGCAAAACCAACCACCAATCCCACAGGCTTGCAGTTTCTCCAAGTAATGACATTGTCAATGCCGCATCTGCCCATATTTGTCTATAAAATTATTTAATATGTTTTTAACCATAGTGTTTTATTCTTTATTCTCTTCCTGTCACTGTTCTTCCCTGTCTTCTAAGGAGATTTCAGTCTCCTTATCCAAACTTTTTTCTATCTGTTCGACGTGACATTTTTCTTTCTCTCAATAACTCATCTTTATATGTTTTTTTTTAAATGTGTTTCAGGTAGATATTCTTGACACATGTTGTTTTCCTCTCAAATGCCAGTTGTAGTGTGGAGAACAAATTAAAAACCATTTAAATACATGTTGATAAATGAAGGTCAACAACTGTTTCCCTCGCCTATTTTCTTTGGATGATAGACTGTAATGCAGGATATATTAACTGTTTCAGCACTGTGTTTCAAAACAATTGCATTATGTTCCAATCCTGAAACCTGTTTTTTGCATTTAAAAAAAAAATCTCATTGAATCAATGCCAAGTTGACTGTATTTAAATCTTCAAAGAGGTCTTCTGAAAGACTGTCTTGCATTGTAGAGGCAGGCTGTCACTGCTGTTTGTGTTATATATGCCTCACTGATTTTAGTGGGACCGCAAGGCACTGGAAGATTTCTGACCTTAGGCAGCATACAAGCCATTATTACAGGATCATTCTGTTCATTTCAGCCTCTTCCAGTGCTTTCTGTGTCCAAGTTACCAGCCTGACCTGCCACAGAGGCCAAGCAGAAGTCATCCCCTCTCCTCAGGGGAGCCTGGATACCAGGCAAAAGAAAAGGAAGCAGCCAGTACCATTGTGACAGAAAGCTACAAGACCAGAAAAAGCCTTGCAGCTTTGGTGGTGATGTTCTTTCCCCATCATCAATTTTTCTTTTTGAAAACTTTTTAATATTTTAAGTTCATTTACATCTTTATCCTTGGCTCTCCACACCTGGAAAAGGAGAGGGAAAATTATGACCATTTTGAGCCAAGCTCTCTCCAGGCCTGAGAAGAGGCCCAGGTTGATTATGGATGAAGGCGGATGTGTTGCGTATGGATGTAGATAGCTTGAATGTTCCCAGGTGTGGGGCATCCACCACTTCTCTGGGCGACCTGTTTGAGTCTTCACCACCTCATCATCAATTCATTTTTTTTCTTTTATCTAGTCTGAATCAATTAATGTAAGACCATTGCTCCTTGTTCTATTGTTATAGGTCCTACTAAGGTCCTGGTTAACCACAGTGGCTTGGAAAGAGGGCACATTCAAGCACTGAAGGACTTCTTGGAGCATCTAGTTGTCAAATTCATTTCCACAGTGTGTGTCAGGAGAGAAATCTTCCAGAAGAGTTTGTGTTTTGTTCAGAGGCAGTACTTTTTTTCCTAGGGACCACAAAAAGCGGCTTTGTTGACACATTTCAGTTTGCTGCTGCTCCAGAGTGTGAAGCGACAAATTATCTGATGAGACCGGAGAAGAAATTTGTAAAGCTATTGCATAGCAAATCTTTTCTGCCTTTCTCTGATTTGATTTCAGTCTGGAATGGAATATCTAAACGATTGTTGCATACTTAAGCAACAAACCTGAACCAGATAACAGGTTAAAGATTTTTTTTGTTGAAAATTTAATGCCAACATTTGAAATTCCTGAAAATAAGGAATGCCATAGAAAATTTTGAGCAATTCAAAGGCTGAAACTTCCTATTGCCATTAAATAGCTCCAAGAATTTGCTTTTAGCACTGTCTCTAGAAATAATGAGAAGGAGCACAGAAGATTAATGACAGTGCCATTATCATAGTGCTGATTATAATTGGATACACAGTAGAATAGCTTCACACTGTGATTAGCTGTTCAGATTAGGATTATTATAGGTTTAGAGTTTTTGAATTTTACAAAGGTTTACCGTGGTAGTTAGTTGCTTTCTGTGACATATTTTTTATAGGTTTACCAAGATTTAACAGAGAGAAGTGAAACAAAAAATGTTTTTCCTTTATGCAGACCGCTGTTATTTCGTTTTCTGTTTATACACTTATAAAAGTGTAAGAGTAGTAGACCAATAAAAAAACCTTTTGTGTCTTACATGTTAAAGACATTTGTAAAATTACTGCGTGCCAAATCACTCTTAATAACGATATGTACCAGTCGTAACAAGATTATTACAAGGCTTCTGTTAATGATTAGTCCATTTTCCAGCTCCTTTGAACTTGCTTTTAACATATGGATATGCATATATGAATTGGTATTAGTAAAATCTTTCTTAGTTTCTGAGAAGTGCTGGAGAGAGAGGGAATAGGAGAGACAGGTGGTTCTAATATTGCACAGTTTGTATTTGATAGTCACATGTCCTCCAGCACTGATCTGGGATATAGTTTTTTAATGTATTCAGCATAATACAGGGTAGATGTTTTTTGATAAACATGGAAATGCTTTTCTCAGATGTTTCCTTGCAGAATTTTAATCTAGTTATTAGTAATTCCCTGAATCCTTTAAAAACTAGTATTTTTTAGCTACCATTAATCTCTACCACTCTGTCTTCAGACTCCTGTTTTCCAGGGGGAGTTCAGAAACCCAGCAGAAAGTTTTAACAGTTTCATTGAAAAACTAGCACTAAACAATACAATTAATTTTTACCTTTTCCCACCAAAGTGATATTTCATGTGAAAAAATTTAGTAAACTGGTAATTCTTTAGTAAGAAGAAACTATTTTTCTCATGCAATCCCACTTTCAAATGGAAATACAGTCCTTCAAAGCATTTTTGTTAATAGTTTGTTGTTATTCAGAGGAGTATAGGGAATGCAAATGAGGGGCAAAGAGAATTTTAAATATTTGCCAAAACGCTGTATTACTAGACCTTACCTCCTGAATAAGCATGTTCAGTATCTACCACAGTAGGAAGATTTTGCAGTCCCTTTTGTAAATATTTTAAAAATAATAAACACATTTTGCCCACTTAGATTTTTTTATCCTTCATGCTTACCCCATTGTCATGGTTTAGGACACTCCAAGACACAGGCTGCTCCTCCTCCCACCGTCCTGTGGGAGAGAAAAGGCAGAGATTATGGGTTGAGATAAGAGCAATTTACTGGAAGCAGCAATGAGATAAGAAAACGAACAGTAATAGCAACAATATTATAACAAAAGTATACAAGGAGAGGGTGATTTACATGCAAAAAGTGAAGCGCTCACCATGTCCCGGGGACCATGAAAACATGAAAGAGTACAGACTCTTGAATTTGATGTCTGGTCCAGGTACTCCTAGCTTTTGTTTGGCCACTTTTTTTTTGTTTTTTGTTTCTGTTTTTGTTTCTGTTTCATCATCATGTTGCCATCTCTTAATCTTCTGGGCTGGACTTCATAATGAGTCACCTAAAAGGTGAGCAGCCTCTCTAAAACAGTAGCTGAAGTGGAGCGAAAAAGAGGGACATCCAGTATGTGTGATTCATCCCACCCAGGATTTCAGTTTTAGTTCAGTATGAATCATGAGCTAAAGATACTCCCCACGAAATGCAGAGAAATCCTTCATGGCTGGCTGAGGCTAGACATCTTTTAGATGTCTGAACTGGATCAGTTATATGTGATGGTCTGTGATCTCTTGTACACAAAGACTTTTTTGTGCTTCTCTTGGTCACAAAGAGAGCTCGCTTGTGCAAGGCAGTAAATACACCTGTGTAAAGTATTCTGCCAAGGAAGAAGTTATGCAACAGCCAGAGCATCCTTGCCTTTATTCTTGCATCTCTATTCCCTCTTCACAAGGCCATGCGGCACCAGCAATGCTGGAATTAAGTGTCAGTCTACTGAAAACATGATTACTGTCAGATTTTGAAATAGCACACTGCTCCTCTAATAAAATAAATTTTTCTGTATATAGAGTTTCCCTCCAAAATTAGTCTTGGGATAAAGTGGTGGATTTAACCTAACATGACAGCCTGCAAAGGGATACATGGGAAGATAGAATACTACTGTCGTTCTGAATAACTGAATTTAATACAAAGAATCTGCATCTAGAACTCTCTGATGGTTTTCACAGTTTTCAAAATTTTCAGTCTTAGTGATGCCTCGTGTTGCAGAAACATTTATGAGTTTTCCCTAATGCTTTATATATTATTACCAAACTAAAATATACTCTTTTAAACTTAAATAATTGTTAGACTGTGTAAAATAAAGTTTTAACATCGACCAATATTGAATAAGTTACTGAAAATTTTATATTTTTTTTAACTCTTGAAGAGCTCATTCTTGTCTGTATGAGCCTGGCAGCTTGTTTAAACACGGCCAGATAATTAACTAACTTCCCAATTAAAATCAGCACTTGATAGTTAAATGCTGATACTAAATTGATAACCAGTTATGTTGTGAAATGACCTTGCAGGTTCTATACATAGAACAGCCTTCTTTGTACTTGATGATATTATGAAGTATTGCTGTTTTAGAATTTGCTATATTAGAAGTAAGAATTTCTATGTCAATATTGAAGTGTTCATTAGATATATGAAGAATTTCCTGTAGAAATGTAATATTGCAGATAAAAACTGTAAGTACTTTAGGATTTGAATAGAGAATATTATTCTTTTGGGCAATATTATGTATAGGTTATCTAAAAGTTGTACTTATACAAACGAGTACATCTTAAATGTCAGTTAGCCTTAGAGAAGCTCATGGTAAGGTAAATTTAGAAATCAGCACTTAGAAGAATCAACTTATTTCTTAAATAGCAACCAAAAGTAAATCCTATCTATCTTGCAGTAACAAGAGATGATGATGTGCTGGTGTTTCCCTTTAATCTGGAAAATGCTGTCATTCCCACTTTAAAATGGCCTCTTATCTATATTATTCTGATTTTTCACGGGTTTGCAAATACCTGAAGATAAGCACGCAGGTTAAAAAACCTGTAGCTGTGTTTCTTGAATCTTTTATGCCCGGATGATGATGGGATCAAGACACCAAAGCTTCGTGGCTACTGCCTGTGGGAAATCATGATGTCTCTGTACCCATAATCATCTGCACTTGTGAAGTAAAATACACAACCTTAAACCAGGGGCACTCAACTTTTCTAATTGGGCAGACAATGATTGTTATAGGGCCCTAGTGGCTTCCGTCAAGAGACGCCCATTAGTTGAACAACATTAGTAGAAACTAGGACAGAAGAAGGCTGAAGAGCTGGAGATGTTCTGATGGCCATAAAATATGGTAAATTTTCATTATTCAGCTGTTTGCTTAAACCCCTTTGGAGTAGGTGATGTCAGTTTTAGCTTTTAAGTCTGACACCTGAGTAAAGTGGTTTTTTCTGACTTTCCATCACTTTGCAGGTGCCAGCATCTGCTACCAGACATTTTTATGTGGTGTCTTGTGCTGTTCACTTATAGAATATCCTGATTTGGAAGGGACCCACAAGGATCGTCAAAGTCCAACTCCTGGCCTTGCACGAGTACACTCACAAATAAACAGTGACAAGAGTCATGCAAACCTTAGTCTTTTTATTGTATGTTAAATGTGTTGGCATGAGATTTAGTGTGAGCTTTGTGAAGCAAGTGGGATCTCTACCCTCTGGGCTTTCCTGGCAGTGCTGATCTCATGGTTATAATTTCTTCACTACTATTGCTACAGGGTCACCTGGATTAAAGGTCATGTGAGCATTCCTGTCCCAATTGTAAGCAGAGCAGTGTGCATTGTGTATAAATGCTCTGTTCTCAGTCGTGGGTCATCAGCTTGTCTTTCATAGTGGTGGGGAGTATTGTTTTGGTTGGTGGATAGTTGGTATTCATAGGAGGTGATCAAAAACTATTCTGCAATTTCTGTATAAGAAATTAATTTTTAAAGTTTTACACAAGTTTACAGTTTTTCTGTTATAACTGACCTTTGCTATGCGCATTTAAAAAGCTGTACCTGTACCAGGGTATGTGTTTTTAAATTTCTTTTGAAAGTCCTAATTCCTTTTATTCTTAGAACAAAGAACTGGAATGTTCTATGTACTAGTTATCTTTTTTATTTTTATAATTTTCATTTTTGATCATGTCCATAACATTTATTATTCTGTATTGCTGTTTCATGGAAATATGAGAGTACTTGTACTTGGAATAATCAGGTACTCAGTCATCACTCATAATTATGCACAGTAAAATAACTTCATGCATTTGCCTCTGCTTTTTCTTTTTTTTAATCCATTTGAGCCCTAGGGTGAAGCTGGAGCCTCCATAAAGATATGTTGCATGACTTTTAAGGAAGAAGAATATTTAAGTTCTGTTTAGTTTTGGGTTTTTTTAGAGAGAAAAGTGTAAATATAGCCATGTGGATAGAACCACAGATTTGTAAAAAAGCTGAAGTATTGTATGTTTTGGGTAACCCAGAGTGTCTGTCCAGGTGACTGAGAGTAGTCTCAAGAGACCTCTTTCTCAAGAGACCTCTTAGAAACAAAGATGAATACTGTGTTGATACAGAAAAGTATAGAAACAACCTTATAAGGGAAGGCTCTAGATACTGACGTTGGTGACATTGCGGAGTGCTTGTTTGTGCTTTGCACCAAGTGGATAAGCAGGCACATTATGGGTAAGTGTGATGTGGAACTGAGAGACATGTGGAGAAATATAAAATAGTAGGGATCATTTAGCGTTACTTTTGTGGAAGGATGTTACGTCACTGCAATCTCAAAGTCTTCTGAAAGAAGTAAAGGAGCATACAGGCAAGTTTTTGCGTTATTGGTAGTGAACAAAGAGGAGTGTTGTATCACCTGCAGGCAGGCCCATGGACTTCACTACGAGCTCTTCCAGAGCAAAGTAACTAAGTGGGGTAAATTAAGCAAATACACTTAATTTACAAATGTGCTTTAAAAAAAGCAGCTATGTCTTTCACTACTCTGGGCAGAGATAAACTGATACCAGGCTGTCATTGTACTGAGGTTTGCATCAGCAATAACAGAGAGGAGTGCAGGAGTAGAATACAATTAGTTTAAGTGTCTTAATGAAAAAAGTATTTGGAAATAGTTTTTGTTTCAATTTTTGCAGTTACTTCTGGTAATGTAGTTCTCGGGATTTGGGATGTAAAATGCATGTAAAAGTTGGTGGAGGTAAGGGTCCAAGGAGTGTTCTCTTCTGTCTTCATATGGTAGTTTACTGGCCATCCATGGTTTCAGATTATAGTGAGGTTCAAATGTAGTGAGCAGGTATTTTTGGTTCTGTAGTCAAAAAACAATGGCTTCATTGTAGCTGAAGAAGGGATTGATGAAGGAGGTCACAGAGGTCTACATACAGAAGTCTGTGTGCAGGGCACTTCTGCCCTTCCTGTACTTGCATATGGGTGTCATGGAGAAGGTTGCTGAGATGCCTTCTTCAGTTCATGGCAGAGAAGCTTGTTGAAACAAATCCTAGCGAACCTAAGGCCACAAATATAGTGTTTCTCAGTGTTATGCCCTACATTATTGTCAAAAGTTGGACTTGGAAGATCTTGGACGGCTTCTCCAACGTTAGTAATTCTATAATTATATGATTCTGTGATTAGGTCTGTGGTGGCTTAAAAAAACAAGTGGGAATTAAACTCCGAATAAGCTGTTCCCCTTCCCCTCACCCCTCTCTGGTGAGAGAGGGACGAAGGCAGAGACTGTGGGTTGAGATAACCATTTTACTGAAAACAAACAATGAAATGAGAAACACGCAGTATCAGCAACAATATTAATACCAAAAGTACACCAAAGAGGATGTGCTTTACACATAAAAGGTGTTCACCACCTCGACTTAGTTCTGTGTGGCTGCCGAGACAAAGACAAGATGGTGGACACTCTCCATAGCTCATGTTCCTTGTCCCTGAGCCTGAGACCATGGGAAACTGTGATGAACAAACCACCCCAAGCCAGTTTGTCCATGCTGCACCACCTGCTCCTGGACCACTGGGCTTGGCTGTGGTTGGCGAGTATTTCAGTCTTGGCTCCTCTCCGCTTGGCTTGGGCTCAGCTGGGCTTGGGCTTGTGTCCACAGCTCTCTGTTCCCCATGGCTGTTTCCCGCACTGATACCGCAGCGCTCCCCTGGGCTCAGCTGTGTGTGCCACTTGCTGAGGGACAGGAAAGGATGGGCAGCAGTGGGAGAAGGATGGAGTCTGCAGGGCTGGTCCTGGCAACTTCCCCTTGGAAGAAAACGGAATAAAATGGTGCCACTTCCAGGATGTGCTCACCTTTTCTTCCCCCCGAAGCTACGCCCCAAGGAAGAGTGGGTGGTATAGAATAGCAATGTAGCCATGCCCACACAGTTCTAGGCTCTGCCCCTTCTCAGCACCTGCAAGCAAAACTAGGACAGGTCTTACATCATACCGGATCTGGGATTAATCTTGGCAAACCCAAAGGATTGTTCTTGTATTTCCAGTACTCATCTGTACTGTTAGCTGTATTAACCTTTATTCAGAAGTGGTATTCTTTCCTCATATGTTTGTTCCTCCAGAACAGTATTTATCAGGAAAACAATTCTCTTCCTTTAAAGCATCCTTTGCACTTCAAGTTATTGAAGTCTTATTCAAGTCTTCAAATTCATTACAAGATTTGTAAAATCTTTCGTTGCAGCATTAATAGCTTCATGATTTCTTCTTTCTATTCTTTTTACATTTTTTGTATTTTCTTAGATTGTAGTTTTTTGGGATGAAATAATATAAACAAAAGTTATAAATCAGAATGTCCTAATAATGAAACTGTACTAAAACTTTCCTTGCATATAAGGCATAGCGGAAGAAAGACTATGTTTTAATTTGTTAAGGAAAGGGCTGTTGATCTGTTGACATCAAAGACCAGTGTTTTCTTAAATGCTCCTTTGTTTCATATGTGTACTTTTATAGTAATAAATAAATAAATAAATATATTCTCTTTTGATAGTATAAGAGGAAGAAGCCAAGGTAAAATTTTAAATTTTAAATTGGTTATTTTATGGTATACCATCATGAATTTAGTTTCAACAAATTACTGTGAGTGTTTTTACATAGGCATAGCATACTTGCTAAAATGTGCTCTAGTTATATGCTGGTCTAGATTTTGCTGGGATTTTTTTTTTCATAAATACCGCTATTTATATAAATCGTATTAGTATATTGCTGTATTTTCATTTACATTCGATTTACTGCATTTACTCAAACTGACTAGGTACTTTAAACATGTAATTAAACAGAATCCTCTGCTGTGAGCAATTTAAGCAAAAAAAAATTGAATTATTTCCAATCTTCTTTGGTAAATGTGTGCAAGTATTATTTTTCAAAGTGTAAATTGCAACCCTGAAAAAATATTATTTTAAAATATTTCAAACCTAATATTATGTAGGTGTTACTGCTTTAAGTGATGTTACCTCTGAAAGGTGAACAAGTAGAATGCAGCAAATCTAGTTTTGAGACTGATGCCTTATATTTATATTTTTGTGATACTTTCTGTTCAATTATATCGAACCCAGACTTTTCTTGGAGATTCTACTGATTTTCCAGGAATTTAGATTACATTCTTTAAGAACCAGTTACTCTGAAAGTATTGACCCATTGCACTGACCCATCCCTTGTTGACCCTTTTACTTATTTTTACCTCAGAATCAATTTGACCTGAACAACACAAAACAGATTTTATAACATGATTAAGAGGAAATTACACTGGGGGAGGGGGAGGATTGTACTACCTGAAGTGGTAGCAAGGTAAATAAGTACACTGCTGATATCTCCTGTTAGCTTTCACTGCTTCATGATTTGTGTCTTATGGCTTCAAAGAAAAAGAAAAGGAGGGCACAAAAAATGCCCCCTAGCAAGACCAATTAAAAAAGCCTATAAGTGCGAGTTCAGTTCAGTTATTTTCATTGTGCAGTACAGTAACAGTAGTTGTTGGTTGCAGTTAATGCTCTTAGGCAGCAAACGCCGATCTGCCAAGCATCTCTCATGGTTCGATGTAAGGCTGAGAACACAATTGTTACTTCCAGTAACTGGAGGGAAGTTAAAAACTTCACTTTCATAATTTCAACCTCTCAAATCCCCCTTGTTTGGTTTGGTTATATAAAATTAAAACAAACACTGATTTTCTTCAATTGCTTAGAGCTGTTGCAGGTTTTCCTTTTTCCCCAACTGCCAGGAAACACGCTTGTTGAAATGGACATTTGACTTGTGCAATGGATGATGTCTTGATGGCTGGTCCCTGGGGTTGGGATGACTTTGGTTTATAGAAGATGCTGAAGCCCACTAGAGGGCTCACAGTGTATGAAGGCACCCAGGTTTCCTATTGAGTCAACAGCTTTCTGGTACTTCCCTGCAGGACCTGACTGAACCAGGAAAGAACCCGCTAGCATCTGGAATACAGGCATAGTGAGTGCAAGTAGAGAGCTCTCCAATTGTTTTAAGGAGTACTATCAACTACTAATTCCCAGTACTTTGGTACCAAGGCTCAGTAGTATTCTTGTACAAAGGGTGTTCCCTAAGGGCCAGATTATGCATGCACTGGTGCGTATGGCATTTTGCCTTGCCAGGAGCAGTTCAGTTTTCTGCTCTGCCTCCTAGCACATGATTGAAAATTCAAAAAAGACTTTATTCAGCTTCAGAACAAAAATCTTGAGTGTGAACCAGAGGTCCTTTCTTCTGGAATAGAAAGCACACTTTTAGGCAAACCAGTCAGCGTGGCCGGGAGCCCTAATTGGGCCACAGTAAAGTTAACACACTGAATATGATTCAGTTGGCTGTGGTGGTCCCATTTGAGATGCCCTGATGGTTTACAGATGCTAGTTCAGCAGGTTATGTGTGTCCTACCTGCATCAGCTGCATTGGAGTGGTTTGGATTGCTGTAAAAGCTCTGAACAAAAACTCCTGAGGAGGCAGGTAATTGCCTTTGGTCAGCTGAGTAGCTCCTAGGGTTGTGTTACAAATTTCTAGACATTATGACTGGTAGAGTATCTATCTCAGTATGCATACAGTTTTTAACTAAAGTTAAAGCATTTTCTTGTAATTTATTTCTACCCCCCTACTGCTTTCCACCAAGAATAAATTATGCACATGCTTAATTTATAAGTATGTTTGGTATAATTCAGTCTATGTTTATTATGAAAGCAAAAATTGCTGCTGGTACAGTGAGAGGACTGGAGCTCCATATCCCAACTATGCTGGGCTGTCTTCCCCACAACCAGGATGAAGATTAGCAGTTCTTTGGAGAAGACTTCCTTTTTCATTCGTGATGGCTATGTGCTAAACAAGTGCAGTGGGCTCATCAGGGCTGACAATACCCTAATACCTTTGCACTGTATATCAACATAGTTTGGCTCTCTTGACATAGAAAGAGCATCTTTTGTAGCCAGAAAAGCCTTTGAATAACATTGTTTTGAAGCCAGTATTACCAGAATAATTCCAAGTCATCAATAACCCTCTGCTTCTATCTGGAAATTGAAATATGAGTGTTTGGAAAATCTATAAATGTTGATAAGTATCTAAACCTTGATATATATATATATATATATATAATCTCATATGGAAAGGCACTTGAAATATCAAAGTGAGACACAAAGAGCCATGGTTAATTTGTTCCGATTTATACTAATGATACTATATTCATTTTTAATGCTTTTTCTTTACAAGTGGCTGCTGTGTACTTAGAAGGGAACAAAATTTATCTTAAGTATCTTCTAAACAATTTCCACTTGAGGAAGAAAAGGATTTCTAAGCCCTGAAAAAAGCATTTGGAAGCACATGAATGAAGAACTAGAATAAAGTCAGGATAATCCTCTGTCCTTTATTATGCAGCAGGTCAGATTAGAGGATCACTGAGATCTTTGTGGCTTTATAATCTATGATTAACATATTAATTTTTAACTGTGTGCTTTGGATCAGTTCTCTGCAACAATGCATATAAGCATGTCTTTATTTGGAGCGGATGAAGCCAAAGCAAGGGATTAAAATTAGGCAGATATTGAAGTGGTTTGCAGACTGGAGATTGACTCCTGACGTCCTGAACTCTCTTTGTCTTCCAGAATGTTTGCACTGAAGTATATTTTTTTTTTGAGTGGTGGTCTTCATGCCTTTCACTTTATTTAGAAAAATAAAAAGAAATAAAAGTATTAAGGTTTTAGTACTTTTTCTTTGTTTAAACAAACAATTTTATGAATTAAGAAATGTATTAAAATAAGTTTTATATAGGTGGAATGATTTTTTTCCCCTAGGTTTGAGGTTTTTAAAAAATGTTTACATTTTCATAGAATTGTAGAATAATGGAACACAGGTTGGAAGGGACTTCACGGATGGTCTGGTCCAACCTTTCTTGGCAAAAGCACAGTCTAGACCAGATGCCCCAGCACCCTGTTCAGCTGAATCTTGGAAGTGCCTAATGTTGGGGAATCCTCCACTTCCTTGGGGAAATTATTCCAATGTCTGATTGTTTGAAGTGTAAAGCTGTTGGGCAGTATTGTCAGGGCCCATCAGTTTGTAGGGGTCAAACTTCCACAGCAGTTCACAAACGAACTCCTTCATGACGGCGGGTCTGTGTTTCCGTCATCCTGGATTTTTGTTCCCAAGGTCTGGGGCCCAACAGAGGTGGTAAAGACAGAAGTGAAGAAAGTGTTGAGAGCCTCTGCCTTTTCAGCATCGCTGGTTATTAATTCACCTCTCTTGTTTAACAGCGGGTCAATATTTTCTTTCCTTTTCCTTCATTTTCAGAAAAAAAATAGATATATCACCTGTAGAATTATTCTAAAAGTTCAGTTTTTCTTGTGGAGATGCACTAAGAAAATGTAAATTATGGAAAAATAACATTGTCAGCCTGAATTCTGTATTTCAGGATCTAAATTAAATCTGTGAACAGTAACAGCACAACTAAATAATATATCTTTATGTTTCTAATAATCTGTTAAAGTTTTAAAAAGTAGTAAACCTCAGGATGTTAGCTTGCTATCATTCTTATTTAATTAATGTAACATTTAACTGAAATATACTGACCCCTGAAGAATATACCTTTGACAGTTGTAACATGTGACTTTTAAATACCTCCCTGGAGGTATTAAAAGACATGCAGATGTGGCACTTAGGGATAATTCAGTGATAGCCTTGGCAGTACTGGGTTACCAGTTGGATCCAGTGATCTTAAAAGTGTTTTCCAGCCTAAATGATTCTGTGATTCTATGACTGATTCTCCAGATTTGTATTGGGGTTATTGCTTCCATTACAAAGTGCCTGTGTCAGCTAAAATCAGGAAATTCATAGCGGTGTGGTGCACACTGAAATGTATCAAGGAGTGAAATAATAAATACATAGGCCAATAGTAAAAAGGACCTGCATCTTCCTGTAGGAAGGATTCATCTTTCCGTCTTTCATCTGTGCTCCCTTTGGTACTGTATTTAACGTTTCTCAGAGTGTTTCTATTACAAGTAGAGTTATAGATGCAATTCATAGACAGTGATATGATCACCAAATTGCTTTGCCTTTGCAAAGTTTCTGTCAAGATTTTTGGCACTGATTTGTTATTCATACACCCAGTACTTCCGCATAAACTTTTTGTGTGCTGTTGTCATCTGTCTTCTTGGATGAGCTTGGTTTTGCTGGGTTCTCAGCCATTTTTCAGCTGCCACTCTAGCCACTGCCAGTGTTTTCAGTTACCCAGATGCTATGAGTAGGATAGCTGCATCAATTCTGATGAAATACACACTTTCTGACAAACTTTGTCGTTTCTGCCATCACGGAATTCTCTCGCAGTTTTGTTTCATTTCCATTGGTCTCCTTTCCTGCCATGTCTTACCTTTCTCCCAGTTCTCACTGTACTTTATCCCTTCTGTCTGCACTTCCACTTGCCACAGCTTTTTTCCTGAAACTTCATTGTCCTGCTTGCGTGTTGGATAGTTTTGCATCTATGTACCATTTTGCTCTCTGCAAAGCCAGCTCTAACTGTTGACCAAAAACCTGTTGACTAAAAACTAAACCAACAGATAATGAGCAAGAGAATGAGCAGAATTTATATAAAAGTGTAGGTGATTCCAGATGCCTGGCTTGTTTGTAAAACAACCCTGTAAGAATCTTAAGACTTTATGGTAATGAATAGTTTTTGAGGTCCTGTTTCTCCTTGTGTGAACAAGTTTTGGGTGTTGAGCTGGTGAGCTGTATGGTTGTCAGCTGAGATGCTATTTAGGACTGTGCACAGACAGCAGTGGGAAAAAAAAAGTGTAGAAGCAGCAAGAGAGTTTGTCCTGCATGGTTCTACCTTTTGGCAAAATTGCACTTTTATAGTGGTGGTGTTGATTTGTGATTCTTAGCAAGTATACATTAGGAGTCCAAAAGTCTGCTCCAGAGTTAAGGTTGCCAAAGGCGCTTTCAGCTCTTGTGTTCAATTACTTTAAACTCTCATACAATATAGTAGTGTATTTTATAACACCAGAAAATAATGAATTAAAGTAAAGTTGACTTCAGCTTATGAAAAGCACTTGCAGGTATGCCCCAAAATAATCTAAGGCTGCCCTCCTGAATAGACAGGTAGTTTCTGGAAAAAGCAGTAGTTGTACAATAGTACACCTAAGTAGCAGTGGAATTACTGCTTGTATGTCAAGTTTTTGAGTTCAGCATATGCCTTGTTCGTTATCCAACTTCCATTCACAGCATTGAGTTCAAATGTACTGAAGAGTGGGGGATTGGTTGAAGGAGCTTGTCAGTGTTGTGAATGAATGTGGAAGCCTGAGGCTTCAAGTTATTGTCACCTAAATATGAGTGTCTGCAAGTGAACTTTGCAAGCAAGGGTAGAATTGGACTCAGTTACCTCAGTTTAGGTGTCTAATACTATTTCAGCTGTCCTGCCATATCTGAGGCAGGAATGTAGGGCTAGTGAATGTGACAAGGCCCAGATGGAGATTGGACTAGTGGACCCATTCTTTCTTCTGTGTCTTCAGGAACATCTAGGGCAGAATTTTTATCGTGAGTGGTAGTTGGGGCAGCCCAGTTTATCCCAATGATGGGAATCTAATAAATACTAATGAGGCTTACAGGTCTTTGTAGAACCTGTGTTTTATCATCTCCATGCATGTGTTAAGGATGCCACACAGCTTCTTAAATTATTTTAGACACCTTTATTGAAGCATTCAATTCTGTTTATAATGTTTATAATGGTGGGAACTTGTTCGTATTTAGACACCTAAATGTATATCAGTGAAGAGCTACATACGTCTCACTTTCAGGACTAAGATTCCATATCACTGATAAAAGTAGGGTGGCATGTTTGAATTGGGATGGAAAACAAAGTAGTAATAGGAATGATTCAGATCTCTGCAATAATAACATCTAAATAGAGGCAGTTAAGGAAAACATTCTTGTACAAAGGAGAAGCAATGAAGATTGTTTGATGAGTGTTAGATTCAGAGATAGAGTAAAACCATACTTAAGAGAGTGGCTTTCTTTTAGCTTATGCCTAATGCACTCCTCTTGATTTCACGTAATGATTTCTTTTCGCATGATTTTTCTATACCATTCTTCAGCATCTGTAGTGGAAATGTTCTGACCCCATTATTAAGGAGGGCAGAATTGAAGTTAACATTGTTGAATATTCTTTCTTTGATTTTTCTAGAGGCTTCGGGATATTTTTCTTCAGATTGTGACAGTATCAGGTGACCCTGACTATGCATGAGCTGGCGGGTGAACCTTAGCCAGCAGTCAGATGCTCACCCTGTTCTCTTGCCGCAGAGTCCATCCCCTGCAGCCTCTCACATCTACACAAGCCTTGGGACCTACACCCAATACAGTCAGAAATAGTGTATTCCTTTTTGTGCTGCTGAAGGAAATAGCCATTCTTCCCTCTGTTCCATGTAGTTGTTTGAAAGTTGTTCTGCTGGCCAGAATTAACCCTTTTTCTACTTACTCTTTTATCTCTACTTCATTTTTGACCCTCCTCTTTTGAGGTGAGGAGGTGGTGTGAGTATGTAGGGTTTGATGAACTAAAGAAAAGAGGCAGAGAAATTACTGAGTGAGATGAGTGGTGACATAATATGTGCAAGAATGGAAGGGAAAGGGAAATGGACATGACAGGTACATCCCACGTGTGCAGACTTACTCTCCTCTTCATCCTGTCCTGTCTTGTGCTGGCCATACCCATATCCCATGAAGTAACGCTCACTAGCAGTTAGAGAAAAAGGGAAATTTGGGGTTCTTTCCTCTAATCACAGAGCAACAAATGATTCTCACAAGAGATACTGAAACGGACACTGAAATTAAAAAAAAAAAAAAAAAAAATTGCAGACAAATAGTATTTCTAAACTTTTCTCCATTAACAAGGTTTCTTGTCTGTTTCTCAATAGTTGTCATTTTCCTCTGCCAGAATTACCAGAAAGCAAAGGCTGGTTTGGATGGGCCTTAGATACAGAGTATTTTTGAAAATCTACTTCTTCATCATGACAATAACCATATTGGATTTTGAGCCTTGCCTCGCAGCTTTTGGGGGAGTCTTAAGTCAGGTTCTTGTTCATAGAAGAGTATGATGTTGCCTTATCAGTATTGTTAACTGTCTGGCAGTGGAAAATTACTATTAATGATCTCTTTCGAAAGTACTTGAAACTTCTGAACTGTCTTAATACCTCAGAAGTAGTATTTCCTATTCTAGATGTAGCATCATGCTTGAAGTATGTGTTTAGTTGGTCATTTAAGCTTAAATTTAAGTTCTTAATTTCACTGAATTCCACTGAAATTCTTATGTTGTATGACTGTAATCTGCAATTTCTATTTTGAGTTGCAACCTTGAATTTGAACCCTTGACATTCACATTGCTCTAGATATACCATATACCAAGGAATTCAAGTTTTCTGTACAGTTGACCCATTTCTTCATCACTTTATGTCTCCAAAAGCTTTGGATTATCTACAAATGTTTTCTGTACTGATTTTTTAACCAGTAAACATCTGTTCTTATCCAGAAGCTGTTGGGATAGTGTCTGATACTGCACTAAGTACCTAGAAAAACACCCATGATAAGGAAAACCAAAATAAAATATAGTGGCATAGAATTTTTTTCCCCAACAAATACATTTTGTCTATTTATGTGTATAATTTAGTTGTGTTTCTTTAAAGCATGTTGCTATATTTATGCAGTTTGTCTGTGGAAGGATTTTGTATTTATGTACAAAATATCTTTCGAGAAAAAAACCCCATAAGACAAATCTGGATTTTTAAAATTATGTGTTTAAAACTTTTAATTTCAGATACTTGAATATGTATGCAATACTGAGTACTAGAATAGTTTACGTGTTTAATCATCTTCTTTATTGCATTAAGTTGGCTTGCTGAGAACAATAGTTTGTTTATGTATATGTGGGAAAAGGAGTAAAACCCTTCAGTTTGAATCTAGAGGGAAAAAAATCCCCAAACCAGCTATGTGAGTACAGCTATAGCATATTTCCTGGTTGTGCCTTAAAATACATATTTTCAATTACATCTTTCACTAGGGTATTTCAGCATCAGTAATACAGTTATTCATACCAGGATACAGCCTGTGGTCTCGAGTGATAGCTGGCATTTTCTCCATTCTCTCAAGAGATAAAACAGAGAACTTCGGTCATTTACTTTTCACACGAGCAGGATTTTCCCATCAGTAGCTTTACAAGGTTATCTATTTATAATCCCTCCTCACTTCTTGAACATAATTTTGCTCTTAATGATAATGCTGAATCTTCTTGTAAGGATTGTCCTCAGCTTTTGTTACAAGGGTTTTAAGTAGGGTAATAAAATCTAGTGATGTGGTCATTGTCGTATACTAAAAGCCTTGAGTACGACAACTTCTGCCAGAAGTAAAATTGGAAGCATTATCAATGGCGATGTTTTGGAAGATAAGATGGGTTTAATTATGTTTTATAAGCACAGATGAGGAAAAAGTGTACTTGTTAACTACTATTTCATTCCATTTATTCACTACACTTCCTCCAGTGTACTGTATATGTTTCACAGGAAGCTCTCCAAAGACAATATTTTGAAATTAATTATTGTTATGGCTTGGGCTTTTTGCTTTTGAAGAAATAGCACTTCATAGAATCCTGGGACTTTCCAAGGGCACTGCACTGTGAGGCCCTATGATGCAAGGAGGTTTTCAGGACAGTAAGAATACAGATTGTGCTTTTCCCTGTTTACAGACCCTTTAGAAAGAAAAGATCAGTGAAACTATTGCTTAGCATCTGGTTGCTGGTCTGTCTCAATTATGTCCCATGGGGGTAATTCCTATTCCCCTTTGTCAGCAAATAACTACTTTGTTGAATTTGATTTTTCTGAACTGGTGATGCACTTCTTGGTTTACCTATTTTCCTTTCCCTCCCTGAAAATGCTAGGTCCATTAACTGTTCAGTGAATACCTTTGTTACCTGTTCTATGTTCTACATTGTAAAGCTTGCAACAAAAGGTCTAAAATCCTCAGAAAATATAAACATTTTTAGCAGAGATAAAAGTCTACTAGGAACTACCAGTGAGTTAAAGCCTTGATTTTTTTTCTTATGGTTTGATGAGTGGGTCAAATTTTAAATTCTATCTTCACAAAATATTCCCAGTGTTTTAGTTTATACAGTGCTCTTCAGGTGAACACTACCTTTGCCAGTTCAGCTTCTGTTGGCTAAGCAGTAATGGTTAGCAAAGTAGCAGGAACCCAAAAAAAAATTCTTCTCACCTTTAGATGGCTGCATCAGAGGTGAACTGTAAATGACATGTAATGGAAAGAAATAAACACCTCTCCTTCTTAGCAGAATTCCAGATTGTTCCAGTTGATCTCTGTTAATCTGGTCAGCATTAGGATGAGATGCCTTCTTCTCTTCTGTGACTGGAAAAAGTGCTTACAATGAATTCCTTAAAGGTAGATGTGTATGGGATAAATACTGGGACAGATAAAATTCCCATTCAGAACCTCATGACACTTCATTAATGCTAAATTATGTTTTGCATAAATAGAGGCAAATAGACATACATAACCAATATTTTTGTGTAATTTAGGAGATATTTTTCTTCTTACTAAAAATTCTATTTAAAGATGAGTGCTTCTGAAAATCAGTTTTCAGCTTGTTTATGGGAGGATTGATTGAGTTGAGCAGATTCTGCATTTAATGACAGAATAACGTAAAGTTGTAATATTTTAATTCCAACCTAAGCCTACTTTGTAAAATACTTTAAATATGATTGGAATGCAAAAGGAAGTTATTATTAAATGAAATGGAAGTGTTTTGGTGACGCAGAAGCACTAGGTAGTAAGTGACAGAGTATAGATAGTGAACTAAATCAAGATCCAAACTGTTTTCCAGAACATGTAAAAGATTACAAGCTCCTGATTTTCAAGAATGTATGTATCAAGTTACATGCAGTATGAATGTAAACAAATTAGCAAAGTTTATGTTACTTGCATCTTCTGAAAACTTATGGCTGTGTGTCAAATATATGTGGAGAAAATGATGTTTAGCTTTGAATTTGAAAATTTTAATTTTTATTTTAAATCGCTTTTCTTTTTCTATACTCTTTTGAGATAAAGAAGTGGTTTTTATGTAGAATATTTTAAATTAGAATTCTTGAATCAAATGCAACAATTTAAATTCTGTGATACTATCTCATATTACAGAAGGTAGTAATCATAAGCTTCAGACAGGGACTGTGAAACCAAACATGTTTTAGGAGAGCTCTTAAGCTTATTGGCAAAACCATTCATGTAGATACCAGAGAGATCATGTTTTTAAAGTATGTTTAGTTTAGTAGACATATCCAACAATTTGAAATTTCTTCAACAAGCTGTTGAGTTTAATTGCAAGTTGACAAATTCCAAGAGCAGCAATTTTCAAAATGTCTTCTGGCTAAGTATGAAGCTATGGTAAAGCTTAATATATCAATGATGAAGAGTTATTTATAGAATATTTCTAATCTATTGAGAATTGTCAGAACCCCTTCTGCAGGGAAGGAAACTTCTTGGCAAAAGGTCTTCCTGGCTGTCCAGGATAAACAAGGTATGAACTAAAACCCATGGAGGTTATCGGAAGGATTCCCTTGTACCTCAGCACCTTGGATTTGGCTTGCTGCCTCTTGACTCATCAGAACCTAGCTGCATGTTTTAATTAAGGTTTATTCAATGGCAAGAGGCCTTTCTGTGCCGTGAAGTGAAAGTAGCAGCATTACCTCTTCAGCATGGCCTGCTTTGCTGTCCAAATCACGCTGTGCTTTTCATCTTTCAGGAGCTGTTTCCAAGCCAAGCAAAATGGTTGTAGTTCTGATGGAGGCGTTGGTTTTCTCATCAGACTGGGATGTGTCAGCTTTTGGAAAAAATAATAGATGAATGTGGAGTCTGACTTACTTGTCTCGTCCATTTGGACATTCCTTGGCTTTCTGGTTGCCATATGACAAGCTTCTGGGTTGGGAAGGAGCTTAGGTATCTAAATCAAACCTGACATTAATGGTTCATGTTTGGTTTTGTCTTTTTAAAATCACAGAATAATACAACAGCACAGGTTGGAAGGGACCTCAAAAGACCATTTGGTCCAACATTTTTAGCAGACTCACAGATTGTTCCACTTGATCTCTGTAGACCTGTAATACTGATCCTTATAAAAAACACTCCCTTTGACTGATTTTTAACTACCACTTCTTGAAAAGACTGAGACTGCTTTCTGGGGCAGCATTGGGGATCTTTCCACAGTCACAGAATCCCAGAATGGTGATTTTCCATTCAAAGCTGACCCAACACGAGTTGGTAGCATCATACAAGGTTGTGTAGCAGCACGTGGCCGTGCCACTATCAATCTGAAGCCTTCACTGGGTCAGTTTTGTGCCCCAGCTGATAAGCTTTAGTTCTCCATTGCTGGTCTCGCCAGGCAGATCGTTGCACTTGCAGCACTGTGGTGGTAAAACCATTCTGCTACTGGCACCGCACCTTGTGTGACTCATGTGGTTCCTGGCATGCACTGGTCATTGCATCTTCCTTGACAGTGGTACCTTCAGCTCGTGTCTGCCTACTGCTCCGAAGAGATTTGCTCATTTGAGGGATGCTCAAGCATCTATCTCTTTATCTGTCCATCTGTCTATTTGCATGTTGCTCTTACTGCTGCTGGATGTATCATCTTCTAAGCTACTATTATTTTCATTAACAGTTACATACTGTAAACTGGCAATTTTACATAAATTATAACATATATAAATGACATACATAAATTTATTACATAAATTATGACACTGCAGGTCTTTGACAGACCAATATCTAGGATCCAATTAACATAGGAAACATTTATAATGCATCCAAGAGAAGTTTTCAGTTGAAGTAAAAGACCAGAGAAAAACTAACAAATCTGAAATACCTTACAATAAATATATATTTGAAAACAGATATAAAACCAGTTTGGGGCCAGCTATTCCTTTACGACAAATGACTGTTGAAATAGGAAATAACACAATAGTCACAAACAGAAAGCTGTACAAGAGAAAGCTGATTATTAAGCTTATGTTTACCATAAAACTCAGGATTATGATACAGCAAGGCAAAGTCTAAATGGTAAACAGTGGTATCTAACAGTGTGGTTTCTTGTGATTAATGTGACATTCTGGTGGCTGTAATATGCTCTGTACATTGTTTTGGGGAGTAGTTGCATAGAATACGAAAAGTGCACAATATTGTATGGAAGTAGCTTTCAGAGGTTATTCAGATCCTTCTTCTTATATGCTATTTATTTTTGTGCGCTTTTATTCATTGCATAACAATAAATTTGTTCAATATTTCTTTAAATGAATTACAGAATAATAACTGAAAGGGTTTTTTTTGTGGTGACTAATCTATGAATAAGAAAGATGGATTAATTGAATTGAGTTGCAAATTGAACAATTATCTTAGATTATGAAAAATAATATGTTTTATCAGTATTGTTTACCTAGAAATCATTGTGGAACACTTACGCCTGCTAAACAGAACATTCCCTAAATCTTTAACACAAACAAAAATATTCAGCACAAAACTCTTTGGGAACTGGAATTAAAAGACTGGTGCTCTCTGATGGTGAAAAAATTCATAGGATGTTAAATATATGTTTACTTGTAATTTTATTTCTTGGTTATGTCATTAATGAACAGGATACAAATAGAATTTTCTTCATGCAGTCTGGGCTAGTGAATGAAAAATGTACCTGCTTAGGGATCATTCTCACCCCCTCTCCCAACATCAGTCAAAGGCTAAACGTTTTTTATAGAATCTGATGTGCTTCCTAATAATCGTTTGCACATAGCTGTGCGCTTCTTCACTTGATTTGTGTGAAGGTTCTGGCATGGATCTTGTTCTTATATGGCCTGACAATAAATTGGGTTAAGGATTGAAAGGGGCATCTGATCTCGTTGATAAAAGCTTGCTGGTTTTATTAACAGCTGAATACTTCCGCTGCTTCGGATGAACGCTGCCTTAATTCTCAGGCCATTTTACTGAAATGAATAGGCTTTCCTCCTGAAAGAAGATGACAAATATGGTAGAAAGCAGACCTTAATTTTGCCTGATAATATGAAAAGATATCATTTATTTTATACTTATTACTCTAATTCTCCAAATGTTTTGGGAAATAGCAATAAACCATACATCCTTGAACAGATTTTACTGGTGCGTATATATGCTTTGCATGTATATTTGTGCAATTAGCTGCTGGCAGTGGGCAGTAAAATGGCTATTACGTGCTCTCCTTTCCATATGGGTATGAATTTCAGAATTAAATTTAGCTGATTGGAGAGGAAATGTGCTGATCCACTGGCAGAAGTGTGTCGTCTATACCAATGACTGTCGGCTCCTCAGCAGGGCAGGGGCAGTGGTAGTGCTGTCACCTGTGCTCAACAGATGCTGACGTGGTGGCCAGCAGCAACACCTGAGAAGCACAGAAACACTGGCAGGAGGAGAAGAGAGGCCAGGCAACACAGAAACAGTATTTATTCCCAGAGAGGAAGATAGAGATTTTAGCATGGCTCTTTTCATTGTTATTATTTCTCTTCTGAGATCACACATAAGAAGAAGAGTTAAAACATACTCAGCCCCGAAGCAAAAGAAAAAGAGTCTACTTAGTTGGCACCAATCTACAAAGGGACTAGAAAATGTATTTTTAGGACAGAGAGCAGAACCTGCTGGCACGTACACATCCAGCCTCTGGAATAATGCAGATCTCTAGTTCAGTGGCACATATGAAAACCGATTCACTTAACTTAATATTGATTTAGCCTATACTATGTAAGTCTTGGCCTTCAAAAGCTTTTTATGCTTTTTTTCTGAACCTACTCCACTCTCTTTTGTCAAAAAAATGTGCCAGTCAAAAACTCACCTAATTTATGCAAGTAGCTCCTGAAAAACTCTCCTCCATCAGGAGTTCTCAAGGCACTAACCTCAGCTGCTGCTCCCACTAAATTCACGAAACTGCAGTACTCTAAATCCCCCATGATATTTCTCTCAGAAGAATAGGAAAATGTATGAGTTTTATTTGATGCTGTTCTAATATTTAAGATACTTCTGTGGAAATTCCACCTTGGACAAAAACTTACTGCAGTGATAAACAAATGAAAGAAAGCACATGGAAAATTATGTGCAGCTCCAATGAAGGGGATAATAGTTTATCCTCACCCACACAGGAATAATAGTTTATTAGACTTCCATAATAAACTTCATAGTGATGTTACTTTTTAAATCATGAGTTGAACATTTGTGATGACACTACTTACAATATTTGTCAACAGAAATCCTGCTTTGATGCATCCAGACAGGCATGAGGCAGAATGGCTCACAGGATTAGAAATGGGATAAAGAACAGTAAGCTTTGCATTCGTAATTCAGGAATGTTGTGTTATTGGTACCTCTTATTGGTATCATATAATTTGGATTTTCGGTTAATTTGCCGTAGAAGCTATTGTTTGTAAGAAAATGTTCGTATTGCAACTCACAAGTTTCTCAGGCAGCTGAGATCATTAAATCACAGAAATTTAAAGCTCCAACTGTCTTGAAGAAATCATCTAATTCATCACCTCTACTGAAAGCAGGATCAAGTATATCCATATGTGACGGATGCTGGTGTATATTCTGTTCTTAAAGCGAGAAAGCTTTTCCTGAGATCGAACATAAATCTTCTTTGCCACAAATTAAGATAATCTCTTGTTATCTGCCATGGTCAGAAGGAACAATTGATCATTGTGTTTTCTACTACAGCTTCTGCCTACTCTACTCAAACACCTCTCCCCTTGCTCCTTACTGCTGCCACTTCCCTCGGCTGCACCTCGTGGGCTCCATTTGGCTTTTCTTCATTAAAACTGCATGTTTTGGTCTTTTAGCGGCTTCTTGTTTTCATTTGGACTCTTCAATTTGTCTAGGCTAACTTGCCCCAAAACACTGAGAGTTCTCTGGAAAAGGTCCACTAAGTAGATAGTGATAAGTAGAAGAAAGTAAATATTTCCAGTGTCTTGTATGGAATATTGGTAGTAAACAAAGCTGAAGGGATACTGCTTTTGTTCGGCAGCAGTGGCATGTACAGGTAGTGATGAATCATACATTTAGGGAGCCATTTGAAATCCCCCAAACGCTTTCTATCATTCTGCTGAGTGTCCAGTGTGTTGTCATTTGATCATTTGGTATTATACTTGACACCTTGCCCATAACCCCCCTTTTTTTTAGTATCACACTTGGGGCTATGGCAGTAAACTTATTTGGCTCACCAGGTTCACATGGCATTCTGGTTGTCTGCACAATTTTGTAGAACCTTCCCCAGAGTCATGTGAGCACTGTAAGCAAAGTCTCCCCTGCACCACTCTGCTGACTGAAGCTGGGTCCAGGGCAGACTTGGGAAGTTATGGTTGCCCATTTTCCACAGCTCAGTAGAGAAACACCAGCAACATTTCATGTGTTGTTTTTCAGTGTGTTTTGAAACACGTTGTGATCTGAGGCTACACTCATGCCATGTAGACATTAGATCTCTTTGAGATGTCCTGTGTTTTCTGCCTGGCTTCCAAATGCTAGATCTTGTGGCCAAGCAGGGTAGGCTGCTCCTAGTAGGTCTGTGTCGTATCTGTGAGCCTTGTCTTGTGTCTGGAGACTTAACGTATATTGGGATACCTGACCCTATTTAAACAAATAATATTTGCCATGAACAGACTTTTGTTTTCTCACAGTGTCAAAATATACCTATGTATAATTTGAGAGATGTGGCATGTTTTCTTATTTTCCTCAGAAGTGGATAAAGAAGCCTTTGCTCTAGATTTCTTTTCTTACACCTTTTATGAAGATCAACTGGTAAAGATTTTCCACAGACATCATTCCATTATGTTTCTTAGAGTCACATTACTTAAAAATAAAAATTATTTGGCCTAGATATTAGAAATACAGTTTGTATTTTATTTCCTCAGCTGTATAGGGAAACCATCGTGTACAAAATGTGTCAGTAACTTAACTGACTTATTGTTAGACTGCAATGTTTTATGTACAGAGTTGTCACACAGAAGTAAAAGATTGAAATAATTAGTAGGATATAAATTTCTATTTTTCTGACTTTAATTATTCTTTACCTTTACAAAGGATTAAGTGCTTTCAGAAGAGATCCTTTCAAACTGTGTATAAGCCCTGTGTTATAAAGACAGTCAGCAAAGTTGATAAGGATAATTTTAGAAATGAAGCTGAGTGGCTCAGTTTTTGCTGTGAAAGAGATGTAACTTCAGTAAATGAGAAAATTTATATGTGGCTTGTGGGAAGAACTTTTTGATTTAGTTGAGGCAGTTGTTGCTGATCTTACAGTTTAATTTCTTAATATAAATTGAAACATTTCCAGTAATTACATATATGTTGATATTAAACCTTTCACTGAAGATAGTAATCATATTGATATAAATACATTGCACAAGGATAGTAATACTTGAAGTAGCTTATTTTATGTTAATCCAAAATGAATAGCTAGAAATAAGTTGAAAACCATTCATTTTTCAATGTTATTTGAAATAATAGGGATTGTTTGAACGTTTTTTATCAGTATGGCTCCAGAATACATGCATTAATTTTAATTCTCTTTGAAGATTATTGCCACAGGAAATTAGCCTTTATTATTGCATTGGCCTTATGCAGCTGAATAGAGCTTGAAAAAACAAAGATGACAAAAGAAAAAAAGTACTCTTCCTACTACACCTTCATTTTCTTCTCCATTTTCTTTCAGTGGAAATCATTGGTACACTTCTGGTGAAATTGCTTCTTTCTGACTGCGCAGTGTTGTTAAAGTATGTTGGAGATTAAATGAGCTACCTATAGATTGGGTAGATACTGCTGAGACTTAGAAGTTGGATTCTTTTAAGCATTTAAATGAACTCCTATTATTGAACCTGAGAAAGCTTTGTCAAACATCAGGAGTTAACATCCATATAAAGAAATTTTTGCCTTATCAAATCACTTTTGCTTTCAAGAGCTAAATCTCCATGTAAACTAAGAAAAAAAAATGCCAGAGGGACATCTGAAGGTAAATGCATAGCATGCTTCTTGGTATGTTTTAAGGTTTGGCTGAATTTTATTTGCAGTGTCTTTATTGTTTCTCCTGAGAAATTAATGTTTACAGATATTTTAAAGCACCTGTACAACAGACACAAACCAAAACATACAGACTGTTGTCATTTAGCAAATTCTGAGGGCCTTTCTACAATGTGCTGGGGAAGCATTCAGGGAAAAAACAAGAGGCCAAATGTAGTTCAAAGGATGTTTTCTGGCTGCCTTGGTGGGCTCCAGTCCTGATTTGTATTCTGTGAGCTGTAGTGGAAAAGTGTCACTTACGAATGATGAAGTGAATTAATATTGCTGTATGCAGAGGTTTCAAAAAATCCTTCTGTCTGTGGAGACACTGGATTGCACAGTCTGGCAGTTGGTGGTGGTGGTAGGGCAGGGAGCCCTCTAGGATGTACCATAGCCAGAGAGTTAAACAACATCACAGGCTGTCTTCAGGTTGCTGGGTCCAGTCTCACTCCTGCCATTTGTTTTGACTTCCATTATTTGCTCATTTCCAGTGGTTGGCGAAATCCTTGCAAAATATTTAAAGTCGTATATGGGTGAGGAAAAAACTAACTTCACGTGATGCTTCGTGAAAAAACCCCAGTTATATCATGGCCTTGTAGACCCTTACTTTGGTTCTAGTACTGAAGTAAATATTCGGTTTTACAAAGAAAAAACACATCTTTTTATTGCAAAGAAAATAAAATATCTTTTTATTGCAGAGGTAGTTACGCATTTTAGATACGGGTGCGTCAGTTTTACATCATTATGCTGTAGAGGTTATGTTTTAACAAAGACATTTCAGTAGTAAAGTTTTCTTTCTTGCTTGCTTACTTTACTCTTGGTTTAGTTAGAAAGTTAAGTTTCTCTTTGCCATAACAGGAATATTTTAATTATGGATCTTAAACATATTAGCCCGCGGCAGGTATTGCAATTGCCTGGAGGAAATTTTCAAAGTGTTTTAAAGTGCAGTGTTATGAGTAGATGGTTTGCAGTATCCCAGTTTCCCTTTTAAGCTTGACTCAGAAATGTACAACGTCTGCTGACTTGAAGCACTGAGCAGTCTCATCCAGTTTTTCCATTAAGTGCTGTTTTGAGCAGAAGCTTGGGACTAATCCCTTCCAGAGGTCCCTCCCAGCCTCCGTCGCTCTGTGGTTCTTTGAAGGCAGCTAGCAGGAAGTCTCTAGAAAAAAAATGTAGTTGAAAACATGAAGGGAGTTTGCTCTCACTTTGTTTAACCTGCTTAGGGAGGATGTAACATGATTTATTACATCAAGAAACAGAAAGTGCAGATCATAATAAAACCAATAAATTATAAGAGAACAAACTAGTAGGGCTGATGAGTCAGATCTCATTGCAAATAAATCTAAGAGAAAAACATTTACAAGCACTGGCAGTTCCCCCTAGAAATTATATTTAAGGGAGAAGCACAAACCATCTCAATACTTGTGAAGCCTAGGAAGTAGCTCCCTTAAGTAAGCCTTGACTGCAGTGGCCTAAGGCCCAGAAAAAAAAAAAAAATCCCTCAGAAAGTGGAAACTAGGTCGAATTGTCGAATTACCAAATTAGTGTAGATGAGTTAGCACTAATAGGAAGGGTGACAAAACTGGAAAGGCCAAGACACAGAATTATGCATGACATAAGAAAAAGGACATAAAAGGAAACTAAGTAATTTTATAAACAAATTAATAATCAGGGCAAGGTAAATAAAAAGGTTGATATGCTATCAAACAGGGAAGGAAATAAACTGAAAAATGGTATTAAACCTGAAAAAATGTTTAATATCTTTCTCACTTTTCCTTAATTGGAGCTACTGTGCATTAATGCAACTACTAAGCCTGTGAGAGGGCTAAGATGTGAGATTGGAATGATGAAAGAGCTTCCTGAAGAATACATAGGACAATTACATATTTGAAAATAATCCGAGTTTAATGAAGTTTCTTGTACAGTATTTAAGTAACTAGATGAAGCCTTCTCCAGATCCATTAGCAGTTACCTGTTGTGAAGAATGGGGAAAGTTTCAGAAAATTCAAGAACAGCTGATTCAGTGCCTGCCTCTATAAAGGAGAGGAAGGAAAAGCTATGGAATTACAGACCCATCAGCATAATTTAAATGTTGTACAAAACCCCCCAAACAACTCGAACAAATAAATCAAATGAACTGTAAGCACCTGCAGAATAGTGGGGAGATGAGTTATAGCCAAAATGAATTTATCAAGGAGAAATTGTGTAATACCGGTCCCATATCCTTTTGTGACAGAATAACAGTTCTTGAGAAGGTGATGAACCAGGAGATGTCATCTGTCCTGACAAGTAAATCTTCTGACATTATTTCACATGACATTTTCATAAGAAAGCATGAAAAAAAAAAAGTCATTACATTCTATTATGTGATCATATAATTAGTAAGGAAGCTGTGCAGAGCGTATTGTTCCCTGCCAAGCTGATGTGTGTCCTGTAGGAATATGCCCTCAATCTTGTACTATTGCACATTTTTAATAATGGTATGGACAGTGAAATAAAGACTAGTTTAATGAAATTTCTGCCAGAATTGGTGGGAGATAAGGATAAGCTGAGTCAGCAACCTGGATGAGAATTCAAAAATTTACAAGTTAAAAAAACCCCAAACCACAGCACAATTCTGTGACGACAAAGGCAAGTTCTTATTTTAAGTGAAAAAAAACCTGATACAAATATAAGGAGAAACATGTTTAGAACTGAACTTTAGATGACCTGGGTTTGGTCTCTTACAGTCATTAATGTTATTTCCATGATTGTAATGATAATCCATCATTTCATTTTTTTAAGAAAAGTTTCAAGTAATGTAAATGAGACACTTTTACAGTACACAATTCATTATGAAGGTAAATAGGGGAAAATTACATATAGATCTTCCAATGTCCTTAACTTTGATCTTGTCACAGGTTGTCACTATAAGAGAGGTAGAGCTTAAGCTTTTGAATTTTAGGAAAACATGCTTTGCCTTTTTCCAAAGCTTAGAATCCAGTACATTTTCATTCTACCTTCATAGCATCTTGATACCTAGATAATTACAATATTTCACTTGCTCCTCTGGAACAAATATGCCTCGTTTATAGTCTTTGAGTTCAGATTACGGCGTCATAATATTTTTGATAACTAACAAAAAAAGAAGTTCAGCTTTTATAATGTTTTCAGTCAAGAGTTTTCTAAAATATATTCCTGAGGAACATTAAGGGGCCACCATTTGTGTCAAATCTTAATAGATCCCGTAGCAATTCTCTCTGGTGGATGCAAACCCAAATTTTTGTGCATGGATTTTCACCATTAGTAAAAGACTGTAATAATCTTCTGCATCATTGGAGTCTTTTACTAACTGATTCAGTATTAATGCTGTTAAAATGATATTTCTGTAGGTGTGGTTATTGTCGACTCTACTGTTTACATTTTTCTACTTCTACACATAAAATGTCAATGCATTTTTTTCCTCATTTTTGTACTACAGCCACCTTGAACAAAGTGTATTTCCAAGAGATGTTTCATATACAATACAAAAGGGAAAGTAAAAATTCCATATTAAGCTCACCTAAACTGAAAAAGGTGCAACAAATAAAGTGATACAATTTGTTGGTGCTCTTAAATTTTATTGAGACTTAGGTAACCTTACTATTATAACATGAGTAAATAAAGAAAATTGTCAACCTAAGAATTCTGCAATCTCTGTTCAAAATAAATAAATTTAGAAAAGAGACATTATCTCTGGTTCATATTTGTAAGTTAAATACCACCATATTCTTTAAGAGGAGACGGAGAATTCAGTTCTAATTGCTTCATATTTGAAGCTAGGAGAGGGGAAAAAAGGGTGAGTCAAGGCACTTGCCTCTTACTTTCCTTTTCCAGAATCTGTGTACATGAAGATAGTTGAAAATTTTTAAAAACCTGTGAGCAGAATATGCAGAGAACCAGGAAGGGAAACAAAAAGCTCACTGCTACAGTCAAGAAGAATTTTGTCAGATTGGTGACATTAAGGTTAGACTCTGGGGCCTGGATTTACGTCACCTAATTTTAGACATCAAGATATCACACCTCATTTAAGTCAGGCAGGCCACTGTCTCTAAAAAAATCTGTCAAAGGTGCAATATAGAGACCAGGCAACACCACACAAATACATAAAAATAATAGCGTTGCTCTACAATAACAACTTAATCATTGACAATTCCTTTGGAATTAGTTTTAATATAATTAATCATGAAGTACTCAATTGGGATTAATATGGATGAAGTACTCAAAGGATTTCAGTGTTAATTGACCATTATATTGAAATGTTCCTACATGAATTTTGAGCTTGGGAGCATCACAGTGAGGATGGCTAGGTTGTAAGTTAGCTCTAGAGCTACAGAGGTATGAGCATGTGATTTAGTTTTGGGGATGGTGCTGCATCCTTACTGCACAGGCTGAAATCCGCGTGTAACGTCCTTTGTGGTTTGCTTTTGAACTTAATTGAAGTTGCTGGATCAATTAATGTAGATCTATTTAAGTCAGTGAGTGCCTGTGCATAAAGAGATGGTAAGTTTAACCAGCAGGACTGAGGCATTTACAGTTAAATTGCCTACATTTTGCAGAAGTTATCAGCCATGGGGTTTTGAATATTGCTTTGCTTTGGATAACTTTGTCTTGAAACTAAGCCGCATAGGGTCAATATGGATATTTGAACTGTGAAAATTGTCCTTTGGATTCAGGATCAGCTTCTTTCATACTGAGCACTTGTCAATGGGCAGTAGATTCAGATCATCTGAAAGCAAAAGGAACAGTGGTGGTAGTAGCTGCAAGTGGTTATCTTTAGGGTTGCAGATTGTTTTTTTATCTACCTTCTTCTTTTTATTATCTCATTCTCACATCTCACTGAAAATACCATCTTTTGGATTGTGCAAATTTAGGTCTTTGTGAATACATGTTTTCAATTTCTGTTTTGGAAAATCTTCAGTGAAGTTTGAGGTCTTCCTGTGAAGTGACACTTTTTAGTCTAAGGTCATCATTCATCTTTTGTCTTTTAGGATTTCTAGAGAATTGGGAAATGTATGCTTTTGTCTGAATTCTATCCATTTTTATAGACTAGCTAAAGGTAGATCTACTTTATGCAACAGAATACAGAACAAAGGTTACTAACCTTAGTCTGACTTGCATCTTCCACATGTCACAGTGCAGTATTCTACAGGGGAACCAGCTGGTGTCCCAAAATGCGTATTAACTGCAACAGCTAAAATAGCCACCATTTCTAACAGAAGGATTGAAAAAGAAATGTGTTTTCCAGAACTGAGGTTGAAAAGGTGTGGGGGGGNCTTCCAAGTCATTAAGAGTATTTCTGGAGGGTACTAGAGAAGCAAAAAGAAGAGGTGATCAGCCATTCTGCCCAGAAAACAGATTATCAGTTTTGTCTCTGCAGTATCTGTAAGGAAGTCTACTGTTTGTGCGTGAGCAAGAACATATATGGTGCTCTGTGTTTTGGGGCGGAAGTAATGGAATCTGGCTTTTGCAAATGAAAAAGTTGGAAAGCAGACTAAACCCATAAAGCATTAGTGTTGCTTTGTTTTAAAATATTTTGCTTTTAATTGTGCAATTGTCAGTCTTACGTGATTGACAGCGTAGAAGAGACCTGAGCAAAATTCAGCACTTGCAATGTTGTAATTAAAAACAAAATTAGAAGCTTAAGATTATGCTTTTAAAAGTTTCTCAGTTGTCAAAGTTCGTGGGCAGAGCAGACTGAGCTGTCAATTTCATCAGTAGATAAAACAATAAATACAAGTCTAGTCCAGGGTGACTAACTTGAGTTTAGAAATTTTAGACAATTAATTCAAGTCAGGTCTGATACAGTGTGAAATATTAGTTAGGAAAGCAGAGAGCACTATTCATAGTTTTCCAGATTCCCTACTTTACTCATTTTGCCAGACTCCTTCTCTACTGTAACATGGAGCAATAAATGTTTCAGGGTTGACTTTATGAAGAAATGAAGCGGTAAATTGCATTATGTTTTGTATTATCTCTGTCTGCCACTAAACAATGCAGCATCAAATTGAGCTCGTATGTAAAACAGCTTTTACTAGAAAAAAACATCAGTTCTGATAAACTCATTCTGTAAATGGCAGGTTTTCTACCTCATGCAGTCTCAAGTTGTTTTTCGCTGAACTTTGTGAGTGTGTTGCACAGGACTGTGGGCCCAGGTTCATTAGTTTTTGAGGTCTGTGAAGACATTTCATTTAGTGTGTCAAACCAGTCAGTCATGTCCAGTTCTTGGGAGGTGCTTGAGGTGAGGAGGGAGGATGCTGTGGTCCAGGTGAATCTTGCTGGCTGTAGTATTCCATTGAATGCCCTCTTATATTATGGGCTCTCACTGCTCGTGTGTTCTGTGGGCAGCTTACACACACACACACGCACATANACCACGTGCTACAGGCATCAGTAGAAACAGCTCCAGTGCTGGATGTCTGCTGCAGCCTTCATCCTGTGCCAGGAAAGGGGCTACAACCCACCATCCTCAGCTGATGATAAGGAGATATGTGACTCTGGAAGTCAAAGCAGCTGAACCAAGAGTAAGAATTTAAAATGCATTTATCGGACAATACTAAGTCCCTGTTTGTTAAATTAAGTGGTGTTTCTTCAGAAGAAACTGGTCTGGTTGCATTCAATATGTATTAAAGATAAACTCAATTGGCTTCACGTCCCATCTAGAAAAATATTATTTGCTGTGGAAAAGAAATGGTATAAAGACCAGACTGCTCAGTGCTTTCACTAAGCCCCTGCAAAGGTCAGAGCAATCATACAGCTGTTTTCTGGAGTTACTCCTTTATCTGCCTCTAAGCAGGTCAGTCTCTCCAAACCTGAAGAAGAGCAGGATGTACTCTAGGCAAATAAATAAGAGGAGCTGGAATTAAACCCCTGACTGTGATGTACTGTTTAATATACACTCTGTCCATGGTGACTCACGAGTTAGAGATGACCAATTCCAGTCATCACAGAGTACATTATTCTTCATTACCACCCATTTAAAGATCATTACAGTGTAAGTAAAACGGACTTCTGGAAAGAAAGAGGGATGAGTGAAACTTAAAATGGTAAGCACCCAGAGGTTTTTATGTTTCCTTGCTCTGTGACACTTTTTAGTGGCCCTTAGGACACTTTTTCTTCCATTAAGCAAATCACTTCCAAAAATTTGTTACATCTTTCACCTCTGAAAATGAAGATGCAGTGCTGTGTATCTCAGCTCACAGAAAAAAAGACCTTGAAAGCCTTTTCTTGACCAAATCCTTTCAACCTGTGGGAGAGGAAGAGATGAAAATAAATATCATTGGTCTTCTAAGAAGAATTTTCCTTATCACATATCTTTCTGCTGGGCACTTAATTTCCAAAACTTCTTTATACCTGTTTTAGAAACTCTTCTATTATTTTCTTCAGATATTTAAAAAATTATAGGCAGAGAAGCCTATTAAGAGCAAAAAATATTATCCAGTCATTGTACAGATATTATTAGAAATTAAAAATCGGTTTTTATAAATAAAAACCCTGTAGCAAAATCCTGCTCCAGAACCTGCAATACTTGAGCAAAAAACCTCTGCTGATGGAAACAGTTTAGCTATAAAACAGCTGTGTGCACTGATGGCTGAAGAAATTCCCATTTTAGTGTAATGGCTCATACTGTTGAAAAACTCCACTAAAGATGATGAAAAAAAAGAACAGTAAATGTTTTTTTATTATAAAATATGATTAACTTTTCACATGATTGGGCCATATGAAAGAGATGGAAGAGGAAAAGGTAATTTAAAAATAATTAAAATTGATATTTGCAAGAGGTTTATTACCTTGATTTTTAATAAGATTTTCTACTAGCTGCTCTGCTCCCTGCTGTTCCAGATTTTTCTGCTAGAAATCAGTCATAGATTTTAACAGTAATTCACCTGTCACCAGGTATTTTAATTGTCAGTGTGATCATTTGTTAAAAACCAGAGGTTGATGTGCCTTCTGCTATGCAGGGTGTATTTCCATAGATTCAAATTAAAGCAATTGTGCAAGCATGTCTTATAACAATAGGTATAACAGTGCAGGAAGAAAAACTGCTGTGTATAGATAATTCTCTAGTGCTAGTAGTGCTGAAGGTGGAGATAACCAGTGAGGGGGTCTAGTACTATGGGCTATGGTATATGCTGCCTTGGAGGAACTTCTTTTGTGTCACCAGGGATATTTGAAAAGTCTTTTCACCAAAGGAGACTATACACTAAGAAAGAAAGGGACTTTTAAAGAAACTGCCCTTTATACCAGCTCTGCTCAAGGCAGCAATGGGGCAGGAGCTGGATGGGGACAGCTGCTGCTCTCCTGAAGTAATAAATGTTTGGGATTGGGATTTGAAATCCACAGTCTGGTCTAAGAGAGCACATGATTAAATGTGTATAGATTCTCACTGATAAAGGTTGGAACTAAGTTATTTTTTGCAGTGATGAAAAAAACAAAAAGAAGACCCATAATGAATAGTAAATCAAGAAAATATGTTCTAGTAAATAGTAAATAAGAATTACTATTTAAGAGTATATAGTAATAGTAGATTACTATTTATTAATTTATGAATTAGTAAATTGAATAGTAAGTAGTAATTGAAGAGTAAATCAAGATCTTTCATTTTCTAGTCTTGTTCTTTCATCATGGAAAAATACTGTTTCACCTTTTTCTATATGAATTAATATTTAAAATATATTTTTAGTACCAAACCTGCATGTATAAAGAAGCATGAACTCAACTTGGCAACACAGGCCTTTCTCATCCTTAACTTTACTTGAGGCCCCTGCTTGAGTCACTGCCTCTAGAAGGGTACTTGGCTATGAGCCCTCTGCCATTAGAGGAGAGAATTACAGCCTGAGATGCTCTGAGGAAGATGTGTTATATTCATCTTCACTGGCCCTAGAAGGAACTTCAGGTCGTTAAAATTCAAACTGAGATGTCTCAGATTTCATAAAGGTTGGTCTCTACGTTCTCCACCTCTTTCCTGTAAGTTCTTCTTTGTGATGACAGGAACAAGGAAGAGAGAATACAAGAATATATAGGTGAAATCTTACTTACCAGTCTCAAGACTATCTCAAGACATCTTTATACACAGTGATGGCTTAATGAAAACCGTGCTAGTCTTGAGTGCAGAGTATCTCTTTTGCTTACTAATGAATGGAGAAACCAGCATGTACATCCAGCCATACAAAGACTGAGATTGACTCTGAAGCTTGTTAATTTATGTAGGTTGCTGGTCTCTCTTTCACATGCTCATTACAGCAGCCTTACGCTGGTCTGATGCTGTTAAATCAAGTGGAATCACTGAAGTTAAACTGCATCAGCACAGGTGCAGTCCAACACAGTCCTTTGAAATCACACAAAGGTACTTATTAGAACATAACTTTGTATTAAACATGAAAATGATCAGGCATCATTATTTAGTGTCCGAGAGTGGCTTAGCTTAATTCTTTGTATGTGTGGATGTTGTAACTTTCTGTAGAAAAGGCTTCCTTTCATTGTGGACTTGGTGGAATCGTTTCTAGAATCAGAAACCTCCACTGTGATAGAAGGAAGATATTGGATGCAAAGGATTAAAGCACTCCTGACAAGTTCTCAAGAAATATGTATGCAAAGGACGAATAATCCAGAGCCGAGCCAACAGCTAGGAGAGCTGGTATTCAAGGTCTTCCACCAGGCTGGTTATAAAGGAATTCCACCAGGAACCTCTTTGAGAGGTTTGCTTTCATCAGAGACTTCCCACCTCTAGCAGCGGGGATTATTTAGGCACTAAAATAGAACCACCCTGTGAAATAGAGTAAAACTCATCCCATGTCCTGAATTTACCAAGTTTTGGCTAGCAAGATATTTAAACTGCAGAGTTTAAAACATCCCTTCCACAGAGGTTTATGTTAGACTGGCAACATTGATACTCAAATAAAAAATACTACTCTGCAGTGTGATGTCTGGAGCCTTCAGAATACAGAATGAGTTCAAAAAGCCACTTCTCTCTTCACCTTTGGACACTAACCAGGTTTACATTTCCCTCTCTGTTAGTGGACACTCTTTTCTGTTGTTCTTTTTTTATTCTTTTATGCCTCAGTAGGTTTTTCTTGCAATATATACTGAGGCCAGGTTCACACATGCTTGGGTGACTTCCAAGAACTTAGAATTTCACTTAAGCACCAAAAATTAATCTAGTTCTGATCAGGAAAAGTATCTTATTCATGGAAGTGATAGTTTGGTAAATTCTAAGAGGTAGCATTTATTAATCCCTCTCCCTTTCAGAGTCTGGGTTTAAATTAGAACCAAAGGATTATGTAGTCTATTTTATTATTTGTGTGGAACATCGCTTCAGTTAAAATTAAGAGGAAATGCCATTAAATTAAGCAGCAGTCTAAGTCATTTTTATATGACTCCTAGCTCTTAATAAAAACATAGCTGTTCGTGTAATTCACTATAATGTTGGATGGCAATAAAACGTCTTCCTCATTACAATCAATACCTATGAATAGCAAAGACCTGCAGCGTGCCATGGCCTTTCTCAACAGGCAGCCTCACTTGGTGGTAAGGAAAATTGCTATTGTCTTATATGAAACCATTTTAGCATCACCCTGAGCTTAATAGAGCAGTCTTTCATTGCCTGTTAACAAGCTGAGCTATTGCCAGGAAGTGTTTAAACTGACAAATGTTGTCAACGCTCTTTCCTTGCAAAGATTAATCTTTTTTGGGTGCGTAGCGTGTTAACATTAGTTTGATTTCTATCAAAACATATGTTGATTGTTTTATTTGACAAACCAGTCCGTTAGTTCAGGAGGACACAGAAGGTCTCTCAGTAACAACAGCCAGGTGTGAGTGCACCGGTGATAAGTGGGAGTCCCTATGTTTGTGCTTAAATTCGTCATAATTTCAGGTGCATTAAAATACAGAGCAGATACAAATGTTAAGGGCTGCTTTGTGCAGCCCAGCCTTGTGCTCAGTAGCCACAAGTCGTTCTATGCTGTATACAAGACTTTGCTGTTATGGTGGCAACCCACATATATCAAATGCGATGGAGTGACAAACGTCTCGTAAAGGCCAGACGTGCTGACATTATACAGGCATTTATAGTCCTATATGTACTTGCAGCTGCACAAAATGCATACTGATAATAGCATACATAAAACAAATGGACAAATGAAGGTACACGGAATTTTTAGAGGATTGGTGTGAGGTGAATGGTCACATAAAGGAATTCAAGAAAAGGATTGTTGCATTACTCTGTATTCTGGAAAAGATCAATCCTAAAAAATTTGTTAACAGGAGAAAAATGAAACATGTAGGCTTTTTGAGAGCATACATCAATTTTATGATTTGAACAGTTGGGGTTATAATATGGATGCATTCTTTGTGCTGCAAAATCTTCCAAATTACACAAATGGTCAAGCAGACTTTGCCCATCTGCCTTCCATTTTTGTAAAGCTTTCACAGGCAGCTGGAGACAGTAAGAGGCAAGAAGAAATACTGAAGAAGAATATGGGCTGGTGTGTGCTGCTGTAGGCACCTGCCTTCCTGCTTTATTTTATTGCAACCATAATTTATCACAAGGTAACCCCTTTCAACCCTCATGGCACAAAGCTGTGCTGTACTTATCCTGCTGCCTCTTTTGCTGAGTGCTCTTCAGGTAGACTCAGTGGATGATGCCTATTATTTTTTGAGTGTAATAGAACTAGTAGTGATTTAGCTTCTAAGTCTTACAGTTAGGATTTTACTTTTCAGTGAGCCTGGCAAAAAGAAGTAAGAGTTTTCATTTTTTACTTGGTTTTATTATCTGCACCTTCCCAGGAGCTTCATCAGATTTTCTAGATTATAAAGTTATTGAGGAATACATTTGTTGCACATAGCTCAGTTTTCTAGCTCCAGTGCGAGCTGCAGGTTGGGCTCTAGGTGGCAGAGCCCAAGGCAGGAGGCCATGAACTGCCAAACTTTGGGGTAACCAAGGGCATGAGGGTGGGTGATGACAACCAGGTGAATGGACACTGAGAGATGCAGCAGCAGCCGGAGTCTCAGGAAGATGTGCAAGAGTTTTGCACACTTGGATTGTGAGGGTTTAAAAGCCCAGGAGTCCTTTCAGACACCAGCTTGGGCTGTTTCTGTGTTTTTCCACCATGAACAAATGGCTTTATGGAATGAGACATCTGAGACTGCCACATAAAGCTGGTCTGACTGTGTGAGTGGGGTGAGAGGGGAGCCAAGCTGGGCTCCCGTCGGGTCACTGGAGCTGCCTGCTAGGAAGGGGCTTTGGTCCCAGCAGTGGAAGTCTGGCCTTGGGAGTGTGACTGCCAGGGAGCCTCGTGAATGGTCAGAGTGGGAAGTTTCCTTAACCAAATAGAACTGGATGTGAAGGGGAAGGAAGATGCAATTAGTTGTCTGGACGTTCTAATTTCAACTGGTTTTCATGAAATAATTAGCAGTTTCATAATATCTCTTGATTTGAGCTGGGACAGTTATTAGGCTCTTCAAATAGAATCTTCTATTTTCATGAAGTCCTGAAGCAACTAAAAAACCCCCTTGAAATAAAGTAAGGATCTGTCCTTGAGTGTTACTTTTTCATTCGCCTTATATAAACTTAAGTTGTAGCCTTTCTGCAACATGTAGTTAGTGTGTGGAGAAAAGTTACTCTTTAAGTATAGTTGTTCTTCTTTATGCTCTAAGGAATGGTTGGAATACTACAGTGACTAAAAAGGAAGAAAAAGAATTAATTAATAACTTTCTTATGCCAGCTGTGAACTTGCCACTTTTCTCAAGATACGCAGACCTAGAAATAAGGCTTCAGAGTAAGAAAAAGAGTGAAAATATAAAGAAATACAGAATCTCACAAAGGTGGGGATTGTCTTCTTTTTTACTTGAAAAATCTCACGGAAAGGAGGACAGAGCAGTGCTCTACAGTGCCCTGAAAAACAGTCCTCCTCTATATCCTGGAGGGGGAGGATTTTGCATCAAAATCAGGCTCATGCCACAGTAAGTCTCAATACAAGCGCTGTATTAGTTGAGACACGGGGAAAATGAGAGGAGGGAGCAATCAAAAGGGAAACATACAGGAAACTCCCACTTAATTTAAAACACTTCCAAATCACTAAGTTCCTGAAATAATGTTTGAAACAAGTCTGAAATTTCATGCATTCTAATTACATACCGCAGAATAAGATAAAGATTTTTCAAGAATCTGTTCTTCATTTTCCCTTTCCATGTCTGTGAAATGCCAGTGATCGTTGAATGTACTGCCCTCCAGATCAGGAGACCAAGTTAAATTGAGTGCTGTCACTGAATAATAACAATGTTCTTCTTCGTAAAGTGTTTTGTTATTTTGCGGGCCAAAGGTTTCCTGTTTCCCTGAGCTGTGGGATTTGGCACAGTTGTGTTAGTTCTGAGAATTTTATGCAAGAACCAGTAGTTATGCTTCTGTTATCACAGAGATATCAGAAGGTTTAACTAGCTATACTTTGTGCGGCTTGTGAGAAAAATTTTGGCACACGTAATTTAATTTCTAGTTCTTTGTAAGCAGGGTTTGAAAGACACTTTCCAAACTACCAAGCTGATTTTTTTTTTTTTTGAAATAAAATAAATTTTTGTTAGTTTATTTATAACTTTTTACCTGAGATACCTTATTTTGAATGTGTAAATGAGAAATGGCCCAAACCACATGATAAAAAATAGTGCCTATGGGTACATCAGGCATATAGAATGTAGAAGGTTAGTATACTGTAATAAGTTTGCATACTACTGGGGATGAGACCAATGTTTTTTGTCATCTGGTCCTCATGACTATTTAAAAAAAAAATGCAGAAGGCATTTCTATGCAATGTACCATAAAACAGTTTGGAAGCAGAAATCTCTTTGTTCGTAATCACGTAATTGTACTTCTGTTCCAAAATATGTTTTTCCATACTCTGAAGTTTTGGATTCTAGCTTGTTATAAGTTCTGGACTTCTAAACATTTACACTTACTTTGAGCAGATTTTAATTTTTGTAGAAGATTCTCAATGCTAAACAGAAGCATTTTCACTGAAGATTGCATCTGCTGTAAAGGAACAGCAAATGGGTGTTAATATCAGTGAAGATATTTACACATGGAGACTTTTCTTGGGTTTTTTGTTAAGTTTGCATAAAGTCTCCGGAACATTTCTCCCCTTATCTTCCTGCACCAATACATTAAAGCCTTCCAGAAAGGCAGAGATGCTGCATTAGCATTCACATTGTGTTAGCCAACTTATCATCAGATTCCTTTTGTTCAAGTAGATCTCATACGATCTTTCTGAGTAGCTGAAGAAATAAAATCAGCTTGCTGGCTGCAAAAGGGAAGGATTTGCTGGGAATCAGAGGGTGGCCCTAGCAAAAGAGTACTGCTAGGGAGTTGGAATCCAGATCGAATAACAATCTCAAAAGTGTGGGGAACACGGACAAACATAGGAGCTCTGTCTTCTGAGAACTGGCTCGAATCCCTTCATTGAAGTCTGCTTTGTCAATTGCTTAAGAAACCTTTCTTAGATTGCTTTTGACTACATGCAGGTGAAACTTCATTAATAAAAAAAAGCGAACAAAAAAAAGCTCGTTGTAGTTTCAAGTACTTTGTGGTCAGTCTGTGGGTTTTGCTGCTTTATGCATTAATCCGTAAGCAATGTAGCTGGCTAAATGGAAGGATATGCAAAAAATCCTATGGTTTGGAAGCAGATAGCTGGAACAATATACATTTATTTTCCTGCTTCAGTTGTTTAGTATTGTTTGGAGAAATAATTTAACAGTGTGATTACAAGAAAATATATGCACAATTTAATGTGCGTAACCAAGGTAATGCTGAGGTCTGCTAGGAAGGAAGAGGATTTATTTTTGAGCCTGTTTATAAAAATGTGTATTAATTGGTATCTCAGGATTGTGTCTGAAATTTAGTTTCCTGTTTTGACTTCCAGTTTCACAGTCTGCCTGTGTGAGAGCTGAATCTCTCAAAAATGCTGATGTAAATTTTTAGTCTTTGAATCCAATTTTGAAGGAAGGTTTTACTGCAGGAAGTTGAATTAGGGCCTATAAAATGTACAGTCTGTGATGACACACGGGAAAGATGTGGTAGCTTTTTAAAATAAGGGCTTGTGCTTTCAAATACTTGACACTTTTTGAAACTTTATAAGTGCAGTTTCTCTTTCAATTGTCCTCTTGAGTTCTTGCTGCCCCGTGCAAACTTAGCCTGCATAAAAAAAATTCTGATCCTCTCTCTCCATCTGGAGCTATTGAATGGAAACATAAGTTGATTTTACTCATACATAAGTGCCCAGGCTTTCAGAACAGGTTTCAGGGAAAAGTTTAAGGTCCAGCCTTGCACTGACAAGTTGAATTTAGTACTGTTAAAAAGCATGCTATCCTGTTGCAGTACATTTAGGAATGGGCTTGCAGTAATAAGTTCCAAAATCTCTGCTGCTTTTCTGCTCATTTTCATTAAAGGAGTGTGTTTCATGGCTGACTCAAAATCTGTAGCTCGTGGATCTCAAGCAGACTTTTGCCCTTCCTACAGTCTTCTGTTTAGCTCTGATAGTATATGTATTAGTCTAATATTAAGAATACAATCATGAGCAATGATCATGCTGGAAATCTTTGGCGGAACTGTACAACTGTGAGGCTTCTGAAATTGCTGTCTAAAATCAGAAATTCACATCTAGTATTTTCAAGGTCAGACATCTGAAGCAATTACATCATTTTGTATTGATGAAATATTGCTTTAGTAATATATAAATGTTGATGAAGTGTTATTGACAGTCATTGGTAGCTTGCTTTTGCTGCTACTGCTAAAAACTGTATATTTATGCAGACTTCTTTCAGCACAGGTAAACAGTTTTACATAAAAATTCAGTGATCGCATAGAGAGCTGCTTACAAATATGTTAACTAATGATTTGTGTCTCATTTATAAAATGTGAGAAGGCTTCTTTTTTTTTGTGTTGTAAGATTAATTCTTTTTTTTTTAGGGATTTGTGGAAATGAATTCACAATACTCTGTTCGCTAAACATACTGACACATATATATATATAATTGTATTTCAAGCACAAAATAAATTGTGCACTTGGATGGGGCTTTGAACAACCAGGTCTGGTGGGAGGTGATTCTGCCCCTGTCAGGGAGGTTGGAACTAGATGATCTTTAAGATCCCTTCCAACCCAAACCATGCTATGATTCTATGATTATTAAACCCGTAGATATTAAACCCCAACATAGAAATGCACTGAGCAAATCTTTATCCATCTGGCAAGAAAGAGGTCCAAGACCAGCTCCTTAGATGGCTTCAGATTCCCCAATGTAAAGCTCTGTTTTATAGTCACTAAAAGACACATCTTCATCCCTCAACCCTATTGCTGGAAGCTCTGAAGCTGATCTAGGTATTTGCTAAGGAGAGACTTGTTTGTTGTACTTTGGATATTCTGAAATTGTGTGGAAGAGATAAAGCATTTGTTAGCATGTCACAGTACTCATAAGTCTGCAAAGCAGTCCTGGATGAAAAATCCTGGCAAGCATGCCTAGCTCAAATCTGTGTAAATTAAAAATGTCAAAAGAAGTTGGTTCCCATGCTGTCTATTTTGCATGTTGTAAATGTTTCTAAAAACTGATCAGTAAGTGAAAGAAAAAAAATGCTTTGTTTTTTGATACCAGCATTAAAACTGAAAGGTGTCTCTATGTCTGTATGCATGACATAGAGGATTATACTTTCTACATGCCGTTCAGGTTCCTTTTGGGAGAGAACTGCAGAAAAGGAAAGCAGAAGTGTTCGCTTTATAGCTAATCTTTCTTGATTGTCAGTAGGCATCTGGATAGATTTACTTGTTCTCCTTCAGTTCTTTCTGCTTTATTAGCTTCTGCTTTTGTTAGGACCTAGTTTTACTCTTCCTCCAACTGAAACAGACGTTTCCTTAAGGGAGCAAAAATAGCTTTGATGAGTCAGGTATCAATTCTTGTGTTTGATGGTCACCTCTGAGAAAATCAGGTGGGCTCTTGCACTGCCCTCCAGTCTGCTGACCTGCTGAGAAGTGTCTCCATCCAATAGACTTAATGTCTTCTATGTCCACTTATGTCATCTGAGAGTCTGTGTACTAAGAATGCAATTGATGGAAATGTGTGGGATGTAATGTGTGTAGTCATTACTGAATCATGATGGTTCCTAGACACAGTGGTAGCTATCCACTTTGAGAGGACAAGCAATTTATATCCTTGTCGATCTCCACCCTTTTTTTTCTAAATATATCATTCTGAATCCCATAACCCAGTAATGAACCTAAAATCTAAGAGATAGCTCTAAGGTTCATAACACTCAAATGTGTGTTAACACAATGTGTTGTGATTTTCATGCTGCTGATGTGAATAACCATCATTCAATCTTAAGGTGTCACTAATGTGTAGACATGAAATAAAGCCACAGTTTAACTTAAGTAGTAAGAGAATGAAGAAAAGGGCTTCAGTTGTCCCAGCACGACAGATGAGGGAGAGTAATGCTGAATGACAGCACTAAATAGAGTAAGATTCAGCTGGAAAGTGAAAGAGATTACAGCATGTTTTGTTTCTACTGTCCCTGCTTGCCTTTCTGCCTTTTTCTCAGCTAAACAGGTAAAATGTGAGGATCTGTTTAATGCACTGTGCAGCCCTGGGGCCCACCTCATGAAGCAAATTGAGGGCTCCCGTTAGTGCTTGTTTGGCACATCATCCCGTTGCGCAGCACTGGTGAGCCTGGTTTTGTCCCTTTCCCTCTTGCAAGCTAGTTTAGAGTTCTGCCAATGAGCCACACTAGCTCCTGTGCTAGAGCTCTTTTTCCCCACTGAGAACTGTGCATCACATCAGGTGTCTGTAGGCCAGGTGTTGAGTAGGTCATCCCATGGATATTTATCCTGTTTGAAAAGTTAGATTATAAGTGTAACTACATTTTTTTTCAAAGAATGCTCTCGTGTACCCATTCCTAAGTAGCAGATGAGATTTTAATTTGGGTTTGCTGAGGACAGTTTGGTTATTACCTGTGGGGATTGCAGTCAAAGATCATGTCTGACTACAGCTGGAAAATGTCTGAGCTAACCTAGAACTAGTTGGAAACATGATTCCTTCATATTTATACTTGAAGACAGCAAGAAAGGAATACTTCTGGTGATCCGAGAGGGAAAAAGTTCACTAAATTCTTAAAGTTACTTTGAATTCTCATGAATGCCATCAGGTGCCCAAGTTTTTAAATTGTGTACTTTAGGAAGCCAGTCAATCATATTCCAGTAGTGCTTTCTATCTGTACTTTTCACTTTATGCTCTAAGTAGTGGAATGAATTTGTACTTAAAGGAAGACTATAAACATTCTGATTGCCTGTAACGGGAGTGATAGATTTTATGCTGCACATCTATTCAGAAAGTTTTCACAGGGACCCTTCCACTCCACAGTATTTTAGGACTTTATGGATAGATTACTAAAGCTAAAAAAAACCACAAACAAATCTGTTTCTTGGCCATTTCTGCTGCATCTTGCCCTTCTGTCAAATTGATATATGGTCTTTAGGACTTTAGTAGAAGGAACTTTGAGATACATGGAAATGGACTGTTCAAACTCTTCCTTACCTAGTGTGAAGTGCATGTAATTATTTTAATAAATTTTTGTCTTTTACGGTGAAAAGAGTTATATTATAGAGAGGTGAATAAGCCGGTGAAATAGCACTTGAAAGGGATGAAGAAAAAGATGTTGCACCAATGAAGGAAGGCACAGGGTCAGAATCTGTGGAATGCACAGGTTGTGTGTTTGGATGGGAAGGGCTGCATCTCTTAAAAAGTTTGATGAAATAGTCTGTAAGGTGAAGATATATCCTGAGCGTAAGGAACTAGACATACCACTTGAGATAAGTCATAGGCTTTATATCTGGGGAGGATGGAATTTTTCACAGATATATAGAAAAGAAAGAAAAGATCTCTCAGGCCAGAAAGTAAAATTAAGAGTTCTCTTTTGAGCCATTATTATCTTAAGCCAGTAGCTAAGACCTTGAAATGTATTGGTGTTATGTTAAAGCAAAATTAGAAAAGTAGGAATAAAAGCTGAAAGGAGCGATTCCAAAAGCTGCAACATGACTGTATTGCAAGAAAAAAACTTGTGCCAGAAGCATTTGAAGATTAGGAGGGTGAAAATTAAGCATTGATTTTGCTTTTGGCTAAGAAGAAACATAAAGAATCCTTCTGAGAAAGTTGTGTCCATGGAATATAAGGACAGAAGTTGTGCTGAAGTAGAGAAGCTACAGATACTAAGTGTAATTAGAGAAAAATATGAACTCAGAGATAACTGTAAGAAAATATTTAAGGTGCTGGCATCAGCGAATGTTGGTGGTTGATTATGACTTGTTTCTGTTGTGGTTTTTATCAAACTGAAATGACTGAGCATCTGGACAGATAGGCTCTGCCTAAAGAAGTTACCGTATCCGTCTTTTGTCTCACTTCAAGTGCTATAAGGAGGACTGGAAAACAGCTTATGCAAGTCTTAGTTTTCATCATACAAGTATTGCAGCTCCAAGGTCCAGAGCACTTTTAAGTATACTACTACTACTGCTACTACTACTACTACTATTACCACTACTACTACGACGACTACTACTGTTAATAATAATAATAATGATGATGATGATAATAACAGCAACTCTATTGGCAAGAAGAACATTTGAGTGATAGCACTGGATCACTCTGGAGAGACATTTTACTATAATACTGTACATCTGAGAGCCACCACTATCAGATGCTGAAGGAAGAGTAAAAGTTCTAGGGAGCATACAATGATGTTTGAGTACTTTCCCAGCCTTCAGCAATTTATAGGTCTTGGGGTTTTGGTTTTGGTGTTTTGTTAATGTTTCTTAAATTAATTTTTTTCTTCCGTGATTTAGGCAGCATTGCATTTCACATTTCAGGATATTTGATGATGGGCATAGCCTGACATAGCCAGTCATTTTTCTGTGGAAACGATAGCTACAGGTAGAATCTGACATATACTTCACTTGTGGTTCTCCCTAAATTCTCTTTGCAGCAGAGAACTTTCTTTTAAAGATGTTGACTCAGTCCATTTGTCTTCACATGATTTCCTTGTAGATAATACTGTTCTTTTTCAGTTACTATGATTTGCCATGTTCAAAAAAGGCAGGAGATACAACAAGATTTCAAAGAGTGACAAAAGATAAGGGTATTGTAGCTTTGTTTTGTGAAATATGAGAAAGTAAGAGATAGTTCTTATGGAAAAGATTGTGTCACTGCATGTTCTTTTTTTATATCTTTGTAGCTTTGGACTTTAATAACTGTGGTTACACCGCTAAATACCTGTCAGATTTCAAGGATTTGGTCTGAGAATCAATATTTTAGTGTCGGACTTTAAAACCTATTCCTCAAATCTCAGGTCTTAGAATAAAACCCCTGAACAGTTGAATGATGTAAGACACATCATACTGCTCCTGTCTGGAAATCTGGAAATAGTATGGATCTCCTTTTTTTTTTTTTAAGAGGGATTTTGAGTGTGTTATTTTAAGTGGCTTTAGTTTTAGTTAGTTAGCTTTATTTTTAAAAAATCTGTTAAAACTTAAGCTGAGTCATTTCTCAGGAGTGACTTTCTGAGTGCTTTTTTCAAAAGCAAACTCCTTCCTTTTTCTTCAACCAACTGGCTTTTGAGTCTATTCTACTGCCTAACACTCTACTGTGTGAAGCATCTAATGGGCTTTCTGAGCACATCGTGCTTGAATATCGTGTAACAGCAAATTTTTCCTTCGATCTTGTTTTGGTGGAGTTGATCTCTTTTTCTTTTTTTTTTTTGTTTTTTTGATGGGGAAGTTCGATGTAGTTCACTGAAAATACTCTGTGGTAAAGACTTGGAGAGGTGAGGAGTGATGTGTCCTTTTGGAAGTCTGCTATGCTATCTTTGCTTAGCAAATATGCATCCAGTGTTCCCAAAGTCAGGATATACAGACAGTCAGACATAATATCTTAAGAATTGCTTAGGATCTTCTGCGTTTTGTCAGTGAATGTTCCAGTGAGTTAAATTTAAAGAAGCTAAGTCCATAAAACCGTTCAATCCCTTTTGAGCAAGATGTGACAGAAAGAGCACTAATCCATGGCATTAATAGCAGATAGGCCTGTACTTGAGTGAAGTCAGATTTTCACTTCGGTATTGATAAATCTGGTCACATTGATCAAGAAATGTTTTTGGAGCCATACACTTCCAATTTGAAGTTTGCTCCCACTACTTCAAAGAAGTAATATGGAGTCAGAAGTCTGGTTTGGTTTGGTTTGGTTTGGTTTGGTTTGGTTTGGTTTTATTTGAACTCCCGTAAATACTAATTCCGTCGTGAAATAAGAGGGCCAGCTTTAGCTGAGTTATATCCACATATACAACATTTGGCCTAAGTAAGCTGATGCAGGGAAACACCATGCTGAACAGTAAATCTGTTTGAAAAATACCTCTTTTCCACCAAGGGCCACACTGCCAGCTTTAATGTGTTACTGGGAATCAGAATGAGAGACACAAATATTAGTAGGACACAAAAATCTTGAAATGCTATGAGATTTGTTCTTTCTTAAGGAAACCAAAACCCTCTTTCTGTAATTTCAGTGTAGAAATCTTTATTTTTGATAAACAGTAACATTAGAAGTAAGGAGAAAGCAAATATAGTGGGACTAAGAAAATATATAGAGACTAAAGATTACTATATGAATAACGTGACCTTCTTTAAGTAATCATAAAAATGCAACAGCCAGATTTTTCGCTCACTCAAATGCGAAACAGGCTATGTAGCTGGAAAAGTACATTGCCAATAGCAGAAGTAAAAATCGGTGCTGCAGTGTAGCAGGCATTGCAAAATAATTCCTGAAGCTGTCACAAACAAAGGATGGATAATTGCCACCATGTGTATAAGTTATTTGAAGAGCCTCTAGTAAATGTTTGTACATACAAGAAAAGTGATATTTGGACCCATTTATTTCCGTGTCTCTTAAGGTCATTCTTTGGAGATAGTGAATCGTTTTCATTGTGTTCAGCCTGTTTTAGGGTATTTTTGTGTTAGCTGCCAGACAACACTCAAAATTCATTTAAGCAAGTTGATAACATTTGGTTGTATTTTTTTCACAGAATATTCTTGATTTATAGCTAGCTGTTTTATTAACACCATGGCAGTTACTGCCTATTTGCTTGGAGGGGTTTTGAGTTACATAAAGCAATTATTTTACTTCGATATATACAGAATCTGTAAAACTGCTAACCTACAATTTGATGAAATCCTGAAATCACTAGGAAACTCCTTATAGGCAGCAGAGAACCTGCCAAAGCCAGTGAAGATTCTTACCACACATGTGAGTTGTTTCCTCAAGGCAGGCAACTTTCCAGTTTTGTGAAATGATCTGAGACTGTAATTCTGGGGAATTTTGTGTTTGTTTATGCCCCTTTTGCATGATTTTATAACCTGTAGAAGCCAAAATGGTGGTCTGTAGGAGGGTGTTAAGGCCTCTGGCTCATGTTCACAGATACTTTGCAGGATGACTAAAAGTGCTCTTTGTTTTTTCCTTTACTTCCATACCTAACACTCAGCTTTACTAATGCAAAGTGCTGTTACTTTTAACTTAGAAAATACACAGGACTGTGAACAGCAGTGGAGTAGGAAAGTGTCCCTTTCTGCTGTTCCCTGTGTAACTTCCAGCCGTGAGAGGAGTGTACAGCCAGGACGGTCCCTGCTTCAGCCATTTCAGCGCTTCCCGTTTGCAAGCATTCCCCGTGCACGCCTGAGCCCTAGTTTTAAACCCCCTGAAACACTGCTTTGGTTTTGAAGTGTGCTGAATTCTCAGGCTCTCTCTACTCTACTACAGCGTAACCATGTCTATCATAAGCAGTTCTCTGTTTCTTCCATTAATGAAATTTAGCTTTTCAATACAAGAAAGTCTTCTAAGTGGTGAGTTCAGTTACTTCTGCAGATTTTCTGAAAAGCGTAAAATCACATTATTAGAGAGTCACCCAGGTGTGGAAGTGCTAGATGCTGCTTGTATTTTTATATCTCTATCTTAAAACAGAAAATAAGCTTTGAGAAAATTGTCTGCCACCTAATTATTTCTGTTTGAAATTGTAAGATGTGGCTTAAATACATGGGCATATATGGGTGAAGCATTTAAAACACTGCAAATGGATCTAGACAAGCCAAATTAATTTGTCTTGCAGTCATAAAAACTATCAAGTCCTATTAAAACCAATGATCTGAAAAAATAAAAAATACAGATATGGGTCAGGAGACCATGCAGTGAAATTGTCTTCTGAGGTAACTTGCTTGTAATTTCCATCAAGAAAACGGAATGATTATTTGATTTCTGCATATTCAGGAGTTGGTAAATACTTTAACTTCTTTTTTTTCCTAGTGCCGTGAAAGAATACCCATTTAAAAAATATTTTGTGCATACCCTCTTGTATGATTTTTTTTAGATTTTTTTTTTTCCTGGCCTGATGCTTTTAAGTAGAATTAATCAGAACTTATAATGAAAATTAAAACAGTTCTGCAATGGATTGCATGGTTTAATAACAAGAATAGAAAAAGAAGTTATTTTCTTCTACTCCGAATGTGCTGAAAGAAAAGTATACTTTTAGAATATCTGCATATATTCAGATTATCTGAATATTTAAAACACATATATTTCTGAGAATTGCTTTATAGTTCAGTACCATTAGATGTTTCAAAATGAAAAGTACTGGTGTAAAATATTTACATCAGATATGAGGATAAGCAAACCTCTAAAATTGCCTCAAAACATTATGGTGCTTACAATTTATTTTCATGTTTGTGGTGCTGTGAGAATCACTTCAGGTTCATTGTTGGGCATGTGCTTAAATGTTGTTTCCAGTATTGCTGCTTTCTGATCCAACATACATAACACAATCTTAAAACCACTGTGCAGACACATTTCTACATGAGAGCATGCTTAATACTTTTGTGCATACCTTGTGAAGGAGATGGTATTTTCAATAAGTAATTCATGAAGGACATGCTTTGCATTGCCACTTGAAACAATCAAGTATCTTGTTTGCTAGTCATATCCTGTTGGAATTTTTTTTCACCCTTTTGTTCTTGGTATCGTCCAATGGGATAAAATTAATCCCCTCAACTATATGTGTTACACAGCTCAGAGATCGTAATACAGTTTTCTTTTATTTTTTTAAAGTAACTTTGATTTTTTTTTTATATACTCATGATTTAGTGAGCATATGATAGTTGAATTCCTACAGCTTTTCTTTTTGAGTAATTTTAAAATGATTCCATCCTTTTTATGATCAAAAATATGAGAGATTATGAGAGATACTTGAAAATAATTTATTCCTTAGCAGAATTTTGAAGAAATACTGTGAATTAATTTCACATCTTTTAAACATATTGTTCAAGTGAGTAGCATGATAAAGTCAGCTTTATTGCTGACCTTGATATGTGACTTTTAGCTGAAAGAGCAGCAACCTGTCTCAAGTGGACAGCTAAAACAGTAAAGGCTGTACAATATGGTGATTGAGAAAGGGACTCTATCTGGGTGGTTTAGCACAATATGAACTTATTTCTGTACTAAAAAAAAAGAAAATTCTTAGAAAATGTAAGTTAGTGTCGTGGCCAGGTTATGCTCTGGTTGTGAAGTCCATTCACTTGCCTCCCACTACATGAATGAACCCATGGACCAGGGTGGTTTGCTACCGGCAGATCTCTGCCGGAAATGGATCTCAACCTGCAGGATCTATTACCAGCAGCAATAGCCTAGTACACTTGTTACTGCTTCCAAGCAGAAGTTACATGCTCTTTCCAGCTGCTTTATTTGGAATTACGGGTTTCAAGCTCAGTGCCATCCTCCCTAATTAGGAGACCCCGAAGATCTTAGCCTGAGGGTTGTTCAAGCAAAAGCTATTCTCCAGCACAAACATATTTTTATCTCCAATAGAAGTCTGCTTTCAGGGTCTAACTGCAGTTAGTTATTACAGTCATACACATTTAGCTTTGGGCAAACACTGTGAGCAGCATTTGTATTCAAGACAATAGGCACTCATCAGTGTAAATTCCTGTCTACTATGCAAGGTGCATCTTTTGATCTTTTGGAAAGAGCTGGAAAATTGGATGGTATTTGCAAAAGTCTTTCAGCAGAGCAATGTCAATAAAATAATCATGTTGAGACCAGTACGTGGAATCGACTTCTTGGAGGGGCCACAGGGATGGTTATAGGTGCAGAAATGAATTGTGTAGCTTTTGATTACCTAGTCTGAAGTTCATAGATGAGAAATCGTGCAAAGGATCAGCATCTCCAGGCTGTGCCAGTCTGTCATTTGACATGCCGAATTGAAGGTTTTCCCACTTTTTCTTTTTATACAATGGATATGGAAACACTTTGTAAGTACTTTGCCTTTAGGACACTAATAAATTCATAAAGGCAACAATGAAACGCAATTGCACTGCTATGGCTGGTGCATGTTAACAAATGGGAGTAAACGCGCAGCTTAATTTCTTACTGAAACATTCTTTCACAGCCTGGCTCCCCACACTCTTCCTGGGCAGAGTTTTGCAAATGTGCAGTGTTTAGTGTATCTCTCTACAGGTCACTGCTCCCTAACCATGCTACTTCCACAAATAAATAGAATTATTATTATTATTTTTATTATTATTAAGATTATTGTTAATCTATTGCATGTGTTTGTTGTTAATCCATTAACTTGAACACATTGCAGTTGTGCTTTTTGGTTTTTTTTTTAAATACATCTAGAAGAAGCACTCTAATGAATATACGTAAATCTTTTCTCCTTCCTAAACATCACTACTTTGAATGAAGCCTTATTCAAAGTTTATTCTTTTAAGAACCCTATAAAGGTGTCAGGATGTTTGTGAAGTACAAACGCAAGTGCTGTTCTCAGAGTGATATTGCAGGATTGCCAGGGTAAGCTGATGGTTCATTAAAAAGCTGGCTATAGTACGGGAGAGAAGTAATCAAGAAGCGGAAATGAGAAGGTAATCCGAATGAAAAAACAGGGCAAGCAAGAAAAGAGAAATACTTAATGGGACATAAAATATTAGTGCTTCCCTTTTAGAAGATGAGTGTATCATATGTAGGAAGAAGAAAGCAGTAGATTGGTGATTCCACTGCTAGAAATACAAAATAGAGGTTTTTCTGATATCAAATTAGGATCTTCAGTTTTACTGATATAAGTCTTCTTTGTTGTACCTTGTGTTGACAGCAGCATGTAGGAATTTAACAGTGCTTACTTAAGCTGCAAAGAAGCTCTTAAAAATAAACCCTCTTTTGTTTGCATGTTATTATATTTCTATAATTTTCGGTAAAGTATTTTTCAGGAAAAGGCTTCTTGTTCAGTGACCATAGAGGAGAGAAGCTGTTGATGATGGAACAGCTGCTGAAGATAGATATTTAAAAAGATGACATCTAATGCCTAAGACTGTTTTGTATTGTTTTCAGTACAGTGTATCTGTTTACCTATAGGATGTATCCATTATCTCTTCGAGATTTTCTCATTTGAGTTCTGGAATAGAAAAAGTTCATATTTTTATTTTGTTTCTGTATGTATTAGGCAAAGATAATGATTAAAAAGTAGCAAAATCCAGGGTTTGCTATAGTTTTGAAATGCTTGGAAATTTCAAAGCACAGGACAGTGTCATAAGAACAAATTCAGGTGCATATCAGATTAGACCTAATATTCATCCAATTCATATCTTGAATAAAATGGATTAGTAACAGGGTATTGACAACCTAAGGAAGAGCCTAAGATGGAAGCAACATTGCACAGAAATTTTTCCAGGGCTTCCTGATCCGTAATGGTAGGTTTGTTGTTAATGATTCCAAACCAAGCTTTTTGTCCATTAATTTTTCCTGTCAATTTTGAAACATTGTAAAAATTTGCAAGTACTTTCTCACCGTAATTTGGTGTGCGAGACAAGTTATGTTTGTTTTCCTTCCTTGCTTTTTCTGGGGTTGTGTTTTTTGGTGGTTGATTGTTTTGGTAAGTCATTTCCTTCCACTCCCTGTATCAGAAAAAAGAATTAACAGTCTGTATGCACCTTCTTCAAACTGCTGAGAATTTAATAGACCTCTATTATATCTCTCTCCTCTATTTATCTCTCATCCAGATTGAAGCATCCTTGACTGTTTGGTAGTTTCAGATACAGAAAAGCTGTAAAGAAGACTAATAAGTTAGGTGAAATTTAATAATCCAAAAAGGCAAAGCTGCATATTTTAAGCAGCTGAATTAAAGAGGTCTTTTGGCTTCTAGAGTTCTCCCAAGCATTAGCTGGTATTGCTTGTTGGAAGTCTACTCAATACTGCAGTGCTCATTTAGGAAGTGTATACATCTGTGAGTCTGTTCTTTATAGTTCTTACTAGAGACAGAGGTTTGATAATAAGAAACAGCAGATCTCTATGATTTAAATTTGGTCTTTGTGATAATTCAAAATTTGAAAAAAACCAGAGAGTCCCTTAACTTTTCCCTTTGACATGCACATAACTAAATAGGCAAGATTACCTTACATACACTGAAGTTTATTGAGTGACATGATGTGCTATTAACAGTGACACTTCCAAACTTAATGTTACTGACAGGGGCTTTATTACTTAATTCAGTTGTTCAGACTTCATTTTTTGGAAACATTTGTCTGATGGTTCCTGTGAAAATGTAGATGGAAATTAACAATGAGAGTAGAAGGACTAAAAAAAAAAAGAACTTTATTGGATTTTAAGGTTTGGGGGTTTTTAACAATACAGAGTAAAGCAGAATTAGGGAGATTACATTTGTTGGCAGATGTCATGCAGGATTTGCCATTTCCCAATTCCTAGCTTTGTGCTGAATCTTGTTAAACAAATACTACTAAGCTCTCAGTTTCCAAATTTGAGCTGGATTTTAAATACAATGTTGCCTACTCTTTCTATAAATAATCTTACAGTTTTATGGATTCTGTGGAAACACAAACTATGGGAAGGTGAGAACCAGAGTTAGTCATTCCGCGGCTCCCGTCTTGCTGTGATTCCTTACCACAACACATCCTTCTTGGGTGTGCGGTGGGAGAGATGATGTTAACGCTCTCCCCCAGCTCTTTGGAGAGTTTAGCAAGATCCACACCTTCTCTGAATGACTCTGCTTTGATGCTAAGTATTGTGACATGTATAATGCACAGAATGCTTGTCTGAAAAAAAAAAAAACCCACCTAACTTTGGACCTTGGCGTCCTGTAATACTTGTGCTTGGAACGAAATCACCCAAACAACTGATCTGGATGGAAATGGGAGCCCTTCTTGCAAGAGTCTTTGGTATGATTAGCTTGGACGAGACTCCCCAGACCACTTCTGCGGGCTTGCAGTACTGCTTGGCAACCCCAGTGCATGCATGGTGCATTTTCAGGAGGTATCTCAAATGACATAGGAAATATCTTTCAACCATTGTGAAAGACTGTCCTACATGGACATTTCTGTGTCTGCAGCAAGTTTCTACAGGCTGTTTTCACGTGGCTTACCTACAGATGATTGGATTAATTCCCCAGTAGGATCTGACTGGGACACTATACTCAGGACATTAATCAAGACATTTAAGCTCACAAACTGAACAAGGCATTGAAGGAACTGCCTGGGGTAATCTCTACATCCCTTTACAATTCCCACCTGGAGAGCTCACATATCTGCAGTTCCTCAGTCAGATAATTAATTGTGACAGAAAGTGGCTCAAAGATCAGTCAGTCACTTAGCTTGAAGTCAGTCCCTTGTCTCCAGCCAGTCCATCAGCTCATCTGTGTAGAAGACTGGTCTTTGAAGTCCTGGGCTTCTCAGGGAATTCATTGTTGAGTGTGAATGAAGGCACAACTGTGATATCCAGCTGCACCATTGTTGCAATGGTGGACAAACTTGACCTTCATACTTGGAGTTAAACGTCTATATCTTGTGCCCCAGAAGAACAACAGGGCAGGTGGCTCAGCAGGAAGGGACATGGAAATGCAACAGTTAGGGCTTTCTGCACCTTTGAATCTCCTGCAAACTGTTACTTAATATCTGCAATCAAATGGCCGGTCCTTCTGCAAACCTAAATTATTTTGGCTTCTTCAATTCTAGTGACAGTGTTTCTATTTTTAGTGGCTGTAAAAAGACTCAGTATCCCATCAAATTCTTTCTTCAGGACCCCTTGGTTTAAGGGGAAATTCTGGATTGCTCTGAATCATAGAATGGCCGGGGTTGAAGGGAACATTAAATATCATCTAGTTCCAATCTCCTTGCCATGGGAAGGAACTCCTTTCCTAATAGTTGCACTGCCATTATTTCAGGTCTGTCTTCAGGTTTAGGGGATTAATTAGATAATGGTTGGAAGTTCTTTTTGCTAAATTAAGTGAGTTTTGCCAGTTATCAGCCTAGTGGGTGCAGAAAACTGTGAGTATGAAAAACAGCAGTGAAGTCTTTTAGGGCTTTTACATCACAGAGAGCGTGTCTCCTTGTTTGTCTTGAAAATCATCTTTGGAATAAAATTTCCATTCTTTATGCTGGTTTTGGCTGGAGTAGAATTAAATTTCTTCACAGTAACTCAGGTATGGGTCTGTGTTTTGGATTTGTGACCAAAACAGTGTTAATAACAAAGGTGTGTTTTAGCTGTTCCTGAGCAGCGCTTACACAGAGCCAAAGCCTTTTCTGCCTCTCACGCCACCCCAGCAGTGAGCAGGCTGGGGGTGTGCGAGGAGCTGGGAGGGGACACAGCTGGGACAGCTGATCCCAGATGACACAAGGGATATTCCCTACTATATGGCATCATGCTCAGCATATAAAGCTGGGGGAAGAAGGAGGGAAAGGGGGATATTTGGAGTGATGGCCTTTTCTCGTCCTAATAATCTGTCACATGTGATGGAGTCTGGCTTTCCTGGAGATGGCCAAGCACCTGCCTGCCCATGGGAAGTGGTGAATTAACTCCTTGGTTTGCTTTGTTTCTTTGCATGGCTTTTGCTTTACCCATTAAACGGTCTTTTATCTTAACCCTTGAGTTTTCTCAAATCTACCCTTCCAATTCTCTCTCCCATCCTGGCATAATGGCTGCATGGGGTTTAGTTGCTGGCTGGGGTTAAACCACAACATTATTTCGGGCAATTGTCTTCCTACTGAAATTTGACCTACATTTTATATGGGATTTTATGAAAACCTACAAATTCCCATTTGCTCAAGGTTGCTGCTTAAAATTACAGTTCTTTAACTGTTAGATTGGTGACAAGATGCCACGTATGGAATATTTGTTATCTCAAAAAATATCTTGCTAGCCTTGTATTCCTCTGGGAATGTGGGCTCCTATTTACTACACTGAGCTTCAGAAACAGGCTTGTAACATGCCACAGCTGAATTATCCTCAGACAGGAATGCTGGTTAAGTACGTGCCTTCCTGTCAACAATTTTAGTTGACACAGTAGCTTTTTTTTTTTAATCTGAACAAAATTTAAGTTTAACATAACCTGGAAAGTTGACCCCTTCCTAATTGGCTGGTATGCCTGGGAAATGCTGTAGCTTGTATGCCAGAGAAAGAACACAAAGACTACCAGTGAATATAAATTGATAGGAATTACCACACATATTTGCGTAGATTAACAGTGTGTCTGTGTAAGCGTGCGTCTGTGATATATTTAAGCAACTAGCTGTCTCTCTGTTTCTGGTCCAAAGGCCTCTAAAACTTTGTAATTTTTTTGTGTTGTTTTTCTTTGTATTGTTTCGTCTGACCAGTCTCCTTGTAATTTTTTTTTAAAATTATTTTTAGATAGATGATCCCAATCTTGCTGCTGTGCCACTAATTGGTTTTGTTGCAGAAGTAGCATGATCTAAGATAAAACATTCTGTACTTGAAACAAGGACCTCTCACATATGCTTCACTATTACTAGGGACATACTCCCTTACATTTTTAAAACTTGTACAAACCTTCCTTTAATTGCCAAAATCTTTTGAATTAGTGCAGAACATATTCACTGGTCTGTGAGGCTTTTTCATGATTGATTGTTTTGTATAGGTACTTGTAATGACTGGTGGTGTAGCAATATTAAATCTTGGTGGCCCAGTTATGCAACATTTTATACAAGATGTTTCCAGAGTGTCCCCCATTTCCCAACTTGGATAATAACTTCTCATAAGCAGTTTCAAGTCTACAGCCCGCAGCCGGAACTCCTTGCACTCATTTTTTCCCCTCCTCCTCCGCTATTCCATATGGTTGAGGTCCTCATGTGTCATCCCTCCGACTCACCACCAGGTTTTATCCTGCTGAAGTGCAACATCTCCTGATTTCCCACCCCTCCCTCCTCCATTCCCACCTTTCTCTACCTTGGTGTTCCACCACCAAGGCGAGGAGCTCCATGTATGCATCCTTCCCCCCAGTGCTATTTAAACCGCTCCCCTTCTATTTTCAACCTCCCCACCTCTTTTCAGGGGTCTTCTTTGCTCCCCTATTGGGATGTCCAAAAACTCAAATGTACGTCCATATAACGGCTTTCCCTGACACAGATTCCTGAGTCTCCTTCACTTGAGTCATGTGGAAATCTTCTATTCCTCACCTCCTTGGTGATAGTGGCCATGCAGAGTAGTCTCTCAGGGTTCATTCAACTAAAGGATAAAAGGTTTGCTTTGGACAACTCCTCCTTTACTGACACTCTTCCCCTCATTTTTCCACTGGGAAGGGGAGACCAACGTCTGTATTGGTGCCTTCTAGTTTTACCTAAGACACAGTTTTCCTTATTGAACAGAACTTTTTTCTCTAAACAAAGATCATCAAAAAGATTCAGATTATAGGCACAAAATTTGATGTACAACTGATGACTCTGCATAGTAAATTTTTAGAAGTCATGGAAATTTTGGAAATATGAGCAAAAATGAGGGTTTATTTTCTGTCTGTGCATATTTCGGTTAATCTGTTTTCACTGAATAACATCATGAGAGTAATAATATTTGAATGAAATTGCAGTTGTTTTTTTATAAAGAAATGGTGGAAATCTGGTCTGAACTGAATAGCCAGAAGAAGACACTGAGTAGATTAAAACTGCATGAAGCAGAAATCCATATAGGGTGATAGGAATTGATCTGACACTTATTGCCAGAAACATAAACATGAAAATGCCTCCCACAAACACATCTATACTTGCAAATACACCAAAGCAAATATGTCAGCATACAGAACAGAAGAATTTTTTTTTTTTTTTTAATTGATGTCAGGGCAGTTGCTCAGAATACAGATTGTCTCAATTGCAATAAAGACATTTTTCCAAGCCTAATCTAATCTTGCATTGACAACACTGTATGACTATACTGCATAATGGTAGCCACTGCAGAAATGCTGAAGCTGACAACAGCTCACACCAGCTCTGGAGTCATGGGATATAACGTACAACTAAGTAATTTAAAAGCAGTGCAACTGAATTTGTATGATGCCATATCCAAACTGTTTTCCTGCTGAGAAATGTTCTATCTTAGGTGTAATATTACATTTTTGTTAGAACACGTGCACCATGCTGAGCTGCCTTGTGCAGACACAGGAGCTTGGTCAGCATTAGCTTCAGGACCTCAGTGATTTGCAGCGTGATGGAAGGATGTCCTGTGGAGTCCCTTGCTTATACATTAGAGTGCTTTCTCTGACACTTCAAAAAAAGATGTGTTTATCGAGTGTGCCACTGAGAAGTCAGTGTGTTGATACTTCCCTTTACTTTCATGTTTATGATGCATTATAAGTTATCAATATTCTCAGCAGTTAATTGCTGTTAAAAGTGTCTGTGTCATCTAAATCTGAGAAGAAACTTATTTTCTGTTCTCCAGCGGAACATTCATCTTTGCTCAACTGCATTTCGACAAGACCTCTGCAGTATTTCTCACTTTCACAGGACAGTGTCTCACTGGGACATCAGCAACATAAATACTCTACAGGGAAAAAAAGAAAGCTAAATTGTTTCTCCTTATGTTGTTATTAAGCTTTGCATTTATCTTCTCCTCTCTAATTCAGATTTCTGTGCCTGTCGCTAAGCATGCAATGTACAGAATCTTGCAACACAGTGAACTGGTATGTGAATCGAGTTGTGCAGAGAGCCAGGCTTTTGTGATGGGAGAGTGGTTCCTGAAGGACGTACTAATTTGTGCATTGTGTTTGTATGTAATTCTGCTGTGACTAGACAGATGGGTGGCTATAAATGAAGTATCTTCCTATTCCCTCTGAGATGTATGTGGTAATGTCCTTCTTTAGATGTTCTGTCATGGCAGTGCACACAATTAGCTACAGAATATTAGTTACTCTGCAGGATGCAAATCAACATCTTTCTGTAAGTGTGGTGAAGGCACAAACCTATCAAATGGTATCAGGCTTGTATTAGTGATTTGGTTACTCATCGGCTGAGTCAGGGGAAAAGAGTATGACAAATGGACAGTCTTATGTTTGTTTGTAATGAACCACAGTTTAATGTTTTCATCTCGTTGCCCATTTAAATGCAAAAGAGCACATTTCACTTTGCAGTATACCACATACACTGATGTACAGCTTCAGTGAAATATCGGTTTCTTCCAAAGCTTCTCATTGAGATGTAATAGTGTCACAGCGGAGAATGACATTGTGGTTAAACACCAGTAAGGATCTAAGTCAGAAATAGACTCTTCTTTAATGTTCTTTATATGAAGAGAAATACATTCTCCTGTTTACTCTGATATTTTTTCAGTCGGGAGGATTTTCCTGAAATTCTTTCTGGCCTTAGCTACAACAACAGGTGTCTGATTGTCTGTTAGGAGGTACCTGGGCAGATTGTTTTAATTAAAAAATAGATGAGTTTGAATAAACACCTTAATCTGGTGCATATAAAGAATTACCTGATCTCTGCCGAAGATCATCAACAGACTGTGGATCTGTCACTTTGCTCTTAGACAAGAAGTCCTAACTAATTTATGTTGTAAAATCTGGATCTGAATTTCAGTTTGAATGCCCAGTGGCATTGCACTCTTCAGAATGAAACTCTCAACTGGGACTTGAAACTCCAGCGTATGACCTAATTTTGAAAGCACAGAAGGCCTTTGATGGCCTCTGTAAAATTCCTACTTTTCTCAGTCATTGTGAAAATTTAGCAATTCTGTTCATACTTGTTTTATTGTGAGCCATGTTTTGCAAAGATCTAGATCCCTCTTCTTGCATCAGTTCTGTCTTAAGCCATTAAGTCATCTCGCGTTTCTCAGACAAAATAAAATTAATAACCCTCTGGAGGAGCTAATTTATCTCTATTGATTATAAGGTAGCATAGGGATGACAGGCTAGACGAAAGTGTCTGAAAGCTTGTTGTATGAATTAGTGTTTAATAACCTTACCCTTGGATGCAGCAAAATATTTTAATGATAACAGTCTGTGCCTTCATAATCAACTTTCTGTTAGCATTTCACGCAGCAGAAAAATGTGTTTATCCTAAAGCCTGAGTATGGCTTTTGGAAGGACTAAGTCACCAACAATTTTTAAATCATAATACAAGTTCATAGCTTTCTTTGTTCAAACATATTTTTCATTGCATGTGGCAGTACCCATAGCCCTAAACAGAACTTCCTGTCACCTACTCCTAGATAAGACTTCTGAATATTTAGTTCTGCTTTAAGCTTTCTCCTGATGTGTCATGAATCATTAAAATTTTGCGTCCGAATATTACAATTTATCTCATATTAAGCCCTTAAAGAAGACAGACAACATTATATTGTTAACAATCCACCTTTTTCTTATTTCTGCAAGAACTTGCTGATGAGTCTTGATGACATTGTAAAAGTAGGAGAGAGAAAATATATTCATAGCCTTTAAAATCAAAAGGCCTTTGAGAAATCGAATCTTCAGCATGTTATGCCAAGAAGGATCTTGAGCATTTACTCAGTATTTCTGGAAAACCACAGAGCTGCGCTCCATAAGTCAGATAGAGGCCTTTTATAGCAATAGAAGCCAAATTTTAAGACACTTCAGGGAGTCTTAAGAGTGGATTAAGCAGTTCATTTAAAGATCCCTAGTACACTCTCCTGTCCCTGTTGGAAATTTTTAATTGTGTTACTCCTTGTAGATTAAGGTCGCTGTGTTTTCTAAGCATTTCTTTTTTTTTTT